>LUCH01000099.1:251634-262067 GCA_013368495.1 Paragonimus heterotremus | reverse complement strand
GACCGTCCTATCTAGCAAGGTGGATGGGTGTTTTCTGCCCGTTTCGGATCAGGTTATCCTCTACAGATATGTGAAATGTGAACTGAACGTAAACCCGCTTCAACAGTGATTACTGAATTCCATGCATAAGTATAATTCATATAGTGGCTTTTCGTTTCTGCCAGTCAAGTGTTTCCCATCAGACAAATGGTATCAACATAAACTTCAAACAGCTTTGATTATGAGTCAGATTTGTTAGTTCTGGAAGGTTGACAAAACTGTACATTCACAAATTAACATGGGACGGACACTACCTTCAGTTCTCCAGTTTTGCCCCGATAGAACACAAGAGGAGCTTGGTCAGAACTCTGTTTCTTAAGATCAGGCATATTTGCACCCCTGATACACTGCCGATGGAACAAGAAATGCTTAGAGAAATGTTGCTGGTAAACGGGTATCTGGAAAAGTTCGCAGACATTCACAGCATGATGAACAAATGCAGTGTGCCGACACAAACGGCTCGAACGAAAGATATATTTTTATTCTTGCAATTCAAAGACAATCATCTGGCCAACAAAATATTACGATCAGGGACTACTGACTAATGAGAGTAGGAGGGATTGAAATCACACACACACATTAATCAAACAGTGATTGAAGCGAACACAGCACGGTTCACCAGGTTGAGTTCATACCAACAAATGGGAAACAAAGGTGGTATTTATAACGTACGAGTTAAGAGAAAACAAAAAGGTGATATCAGCTCAGAATAATGACACTATTAAATTCATATGCAATATGTTGTCACTGTGGTGTTAGATTCGTTACTGTATGATTCAGAATAAACAGAGGCGGTTTTCTAAGGTGCATGTTTTGAGCACCAAAAGAAGCCAAACCACGTTCTGCTCATCCCAAAAAGCAACGCGGCAGGTCTTTTTGGAATCTACTGTAAGGCTAGTTTGTATAAATGTTTCACCGTGGCACTGTTGATCGACTTACTTTTGTAATCCAGGAGTAATTTATATGTATATTCCGAGAGTGGAATTTGTATCGTCATTAAGCTGATTGTGAACACGGATGACAAGAATGACTAAACTCTTGCTCCAGAGCACACCATACACAGCAATTTGGATTTGTTTCACATTCATACATGTTCAAACGACTTCAACATTTTCGTATTTTTGTTGTGTTCAGCTGGATAGTCAAACACGATAAACAAGCGTGATATCATACTTTGTTTATCTGGTGATTAGCATGGATAGTTTTGATGAAACTTGTTAGTAAGTAACAAGTACAAGTCAACAATTTGGGATTATCCCGTTCTCCTTAGGAAGATCCTGCGCAATAATGTGACATCAGTGAGGTACATAAAAAAGTTACTTCGTCATTTGAGTACATCATAAGTTATGGCTATAACAGACATTTTTCACAAATTTATTCAGGTAGATTTGTATAGGTGTGATAATTGTCCAACGATTTGTGAAAAGTCAGGTATGACTTGGTGTTAGCCTATGTAAGATTCGTTTATAACCTCACAGCCTCCTCAGAATCGTGTTCTTATCCAACGACGACAAGTAACTTTACTTGAGCTGTTTTACACACACAGAAGCCGCCAAGTGACTACAGACAAGTTGCTCGCAAAGCAGTTATTATATTATGGTAGGATAATTCGCGTGTTTGTTGGTTAAAATTTGACGGAAACAGATAACTGACTTTATGGTTGTTGCCACACACCATTTATGTATTCCCATTGAACTTCGACCACGTATTCTGCTGTAGGATGGGCAGCTGCTGAGAGCTGTAGATACTAACTCATTTGCGGGTCAGTTGTGTCGTTTAGCTTAGACTCAGTGGAGTCCGTATGTCCGTGCTGACGTTATATTGCCACCTAGAATCTTCAAGTCGACTGAGCTTCCAAACGGTTCCAGATAGTGTTCCTAACAAACAACACTGATCTACACACAGTTTATATTTGAAATAAACAGCACAACCAACTTGAAAGTAGATTAGTAACCACAAGCAATATGCTAATTTAATTTTTCCATCTTCAAGTTCTGCACAACTTTCCCTGTTATCTGGAACCATTTGCCCGCTAATAGCACGTTTGTCTTGATATTGGAAATTGTGATACCATCATGTCCAGCCTGGATCAGTTAGTAGAATATTTCGTGTAATAAATCGTCTACTTTTGTACAATGTGTTAAGTTTACATATAAATAAAAAGCATTTCCACGTGTTGTGTACCGTTTTGAAAACATTGTATGAACCGTTCTGTTGGTACTTGTATATGATTCCCGTAAATAAGGATAGGAATCTACGGGACTGCTAACAGACAGCGTTACAGTGTTACAAGATGAACTCATGAGGTGAAATATGTGTACATTCAACGTATTTCACAATCATTTTTCCGTAGGTTACACATAAGGGACCGGCTATTTAGTACATAAGATATGAAGAGTTACCAAACCTTCAATTCTGAACGACGGATCCCAACAAAGACAAAACTGGAACATTAAACAATAAAAACGTTTATCAATTTTTGGCGAGTAGACATTCAACCACTGGACGAAATGTATGCAAAAATAATTCGGAAGCATAATGAGGACAATAAACAGTCGTAAGTTTCGTTAATTAACAAAGACGTTTTCAGATCGCCTTTTCTTTTGCAAACATAACTTGTGAGGTGGGGAGAAAATGACACTGTGTGAACACACAAGCACGCAATTAGAATGTTAGATATTACACTTTTTATAAAGTATGGTAGGATAAGTAATGTGTGTTTGATATTCAAAGTCGGTGAAAGCGAACTTTCAGTTTGTTACACATCAGGAATGCGTATCCGGGGTTAGCAACCACCATAACATTGGTGGCGTGATTCCAACGAGTCCGACTAATAAACAGATATTATTTGTCCTGCCATATTTAAAAAAATAATTATAATCCCATCTAAAAGCCAGAAATAGACTGGATTCCTACATATTTCCAGCTATTCTTAAAATCAGCACAGATCCACGAATTCCATTACGTCTGAGATATAAGGCACAACTAAATCACAAATCTACATGTGTTTCAGACAGTTTGATCGGTCAACTCATAACAATATTTGTTTTCACCATTCTGAATGTTTTCGTTTTCTGCGAAACGCATCTGGAAACTACAAAACAAGTTGTAACCGGAAAACTGAACTCCGAACATGATCAAGTTTCGTTCAGCAGATTTCGAGTGCTCATTTTTGTCCATAGCGCATATGTATTCTGTGCTGAAACCTACGGCATATTGCGTTAAAGCCTGAAGGGCTAATTTCTCAGTACAGGTTCGTGAAGTGAAATGAATAGTTATGTGGCAACTTTGTATAAAATACTTTTTATTTCTACTGTCGTCTATATTACAACTGGAAACTTTGATTGGACTCAACTTCAAGAATTTATGCTTTTAACCATTTTTGTGTTGATTGCTCTAAACTAAGGTAAAATCGGGTGAAAATATTATGTTATGTTATGTTGCGTCATCTACGATTTTCTGTCAATTTCGACTTCATTTACCTGCCTTGGTTTTTCTCAGAAGAAACTAAATTTGCCGTTCATACCTATCATCACTCCTCCTCCTCATGTCATGAAATTCGATCATTAATTTTGTGGGTGTTTCGTTGAGACGACCACTGAAGAGTAGTTGGGTCAGTTTTGTCCCAAAAATAAATATGTACACTTAACTGTTTATTCAGGCCGATTTTTATCTTACACGACAGATGTAAATATGTAGATGTAAAGGAGACAATAAGAAGATACAGATGTAGGAAGGGTTCATTGCCTGACAGGTTATTTTGAGATAGTCGGTGCAGTGATTTCTTTTGTCAGAGCAGGATTAATAAAGGCGGTGATTATGTAACAAAATATTATACGGAAAGTGTGAAAGTAAAGTCTCACTGGTGCTTCTCATAATTTGACATCGGTATGACATGATCTAAACATAGCACAGTAGTCCACTGGCGAATGTAATGGTTTACAATAAGCCCTACAAGTACTACGGATAATTGAATTTGCATTAAAAGTTAATTGTTAGGAATCTTCAAATTTGTCGACCATGCTTTCGCAGATTTACGACAGATCGTCCTACGGTACATGGTTTGGATTTGTTTACGGCTGAGCGCAGGAACCCCATGATAAATTTTCAATGTGACGACTCCGATGGGCACCGTTTCAGTTCTACGGTTTAAGTCATCGTCTAAAACAATTACTATATAACTATTCGAGGACAATATATTCGCAGTGTGGCAGCGCGCCACCTTTCAAACAGTGGTGACGTCCACTCAACAAAGGTCATCAGTAGAACAATAGAGATTAATTCAGTCTGGATCTCTCTGAGGTAGGATGCCGTTGTATAATTATTGCGTATCATCACTTCTATTAGTGACACTGTATTCGAAGAAGGATTAAACTTAAATACGTGTACCTGCAATACCAACTCCAATCGTGGTCCAGACAGAACGCATAACGGACATAACTTCGAAACCGGCTGTCAGGTTAAACACGTTTGTTGCACGTATATTGGTAATGTGATGTTTTCGCCTAAATTCGTTTAATATTTGCCACAGTGTTGGAGACAGAAAACGTAGTTGGTTTTCTCAATTGTTCTCACACTGGCGATTGTATTCCTAACCTATAGTGAACATATCTCATTCGTACAATCCTTGAATTGACGTGTAATGAGTCAATATCGTGGCCGGCTTGCTGACAGAGAAATATCAAAACGCCGATGCTGGGTGCCGAATGGAGAGTTTACGTACATAAAGGTGGAACGAGTCAAAATTTACTTTTTACGACTGACAAGGGTCGTCAGGGTTAACTAGTTTATCTGAGATTATTTACTTTAAAAATTACAAACACACAAAGTCAGAATGGATAATCGAGCGCTGTAAACAGTGCATGCTGATTAAGACAAATTGGTAAATTGGGGAGCAACCAAAACAAACATTGAACATCGACTAACAGAGTGACAACCACAGTTCATAATCCTTTCAGCGTCTTTTCATTTAAGAACTAAGGTGCAACGATAAAGTTTATGTCCCAGTCTTGACAGAAAAACTAATTTTGCCTTCTGTAGCGTGCTACAGCATTAGTTTGCAAAATCACCCTTCACGACATAGATGGACATGCAAGCAACGACCTCACTTACGTCGCCTACACTTCCATTTAGTGTGGTGTGTTGAAGTAGGGATGAGAGAGGCTGGGGTTCACCCTAAATCACTTAACTTTAGCAAACAGTGAAAACATGAGGAAAAGACAGATAGTAAGATCGTCTTCATGAAAAGGAAACTATATCGACCTTACAGTTGGTACGTTAGTGTACAAAAGTACAATGTGAACGTACACATACCCGTTTTTTTCGGTACCGTTGAAGCGACTTCCGGCACCCAACCATCCAACCATCTTAACATAATTAATCGGGTCAAACACTGTAATCTCATGGCGTTGTTCTTTGTTCGTGGGCAGTCGTGTTCTTGCACAGTTAACCAGTCGGGCTGCCATCTTTTATCTCCGCGCAAGTCCACTAGGCCCATGCAAACTCCATCATATCAAACGAACATTCATGGTCTAAGAAATGAGGGTGGCCATACGAGCGAACTCTGTTAAGTTGCAGTAAAATCATGTCCACTTTTGACGTTTTGGAACTCAGTAAAGACCAGTGATCCGTAGCAAACCTGAAAAGATCATGTATAACATATGCATTTGTAGGGATCCTTGGTCCATCATAAAACCAATACAATGAAATTTGGAACACATGTAATATGGCCTACTGGTGGCACATAACAGTATTGTGTTTGGCTCACAGCCCACCAACGCGATCCCTCCATAAGCAGTTATTTGCGTTAGTAAATGACTGTTTTTATTGACTGACCTGAAAGACATTTGCACTAGAAAACGGGCTGGGCAACGGAAGCTTTTTCAACTGCATTGCATAAATCAAACAATGAAAACTCGTATGGGTGGTGATTTGTGGTGAATAGTCCAATACCGATGCTTCCGGATCGAGTGAACATTCAGGATTATTAATGCAAGGGACCAATCGTGATGTTCTTTATTGTACGTGCACGTTGGATTCTTGCTGGACAGCGCTGTGAAATCAGAAAGCGTAATTCATTCACGATTAATAGCTTCGAAGGCGAACGGTACTCATCTGGTTTGCTTAACATTAATTATGTTTAACCAGGTATTCATCTGCCCACTGCTGCTATTCCAGTTCTCTCTATCACATCTAGCTCCGGGTGTGCAACTCATTGACAAATCTAATACAAAAGTTGTATTTTGAATTACACCTAATAAAGAGTATCTTGTTAAATATGACTAAAGTGTCCCTTATGACATCCATATACATCAAAAGTGGCCAGGCTCAACCGACGTAAAGCGAACTCCAACGCCTCTCACGCCTTGCTCGTTGTCTCACATAGCTTGAAATTTCATCCGACGTGTACAAAACGAACAACTTCTTTCAAGAATACATCTGCGACTGATAAGTTAATCAGTCAACAGCATGCTTAACTATTGCGTACGTTAAACATTCTACTTTTGACTTTTCTATATACTGCAAGCGTGGTAGGTTAAGTCTGCCCTGGCCGATCATTGACGGAAACAAACGATACCATTTTCTCTCTAGTGTTCTTCAACATACGCAATAAATTCCATAGAAAAGCATTCGTCGGCTGTAATTAGATTTCTAAGTTTCAACTTATTCTAGTAGTAGAACAAATCACCACAGGTTAAGGCTGTAAAGTGAACAACACATCTGTTAATTTTTGACTGGTGATCAGAATCTACTATTCAAATTTCGACAATGGTCTACCAATCATATGAACATAGTGAGGTATTGTCCAGTGATGAATCTAACTTGCATCTTGATAGATCAGTAAAAACTCTTTTATTTAAGCTACCACGAGTCATAGCAGATAATCTATGTATGATGGTCTACATAACACTGGTACATTTGTTAGGGTTGACATTTTAAGTACTTTTTCTTGGTGTCTTCTTGTTTGGATAAAGTGATGCTGGTAAGAGCAGCGGATTGTGTAGCTGTTTAGATGAAGCGCACTTCGAGATTTCTCAGGAATATGTCATTCTTACTGTTAAAAAATCAATGTGTCGGCTGAATTCCTATATGGTTACAGCAGGATGGGGCACCATGATATTAAGCACGGTTCGTCTCAACGTGGTAAGGTCCTCGTTTTCATAGGGCATGCACCAGTTGTGCAGCAACGAAAGAGTAATCACCGACGACAATGGATTTTGCACCAATGTGCTTCCAGATCTGGATATACCTGAACTGAACCGTGTAAACAGTAAGATAATAGGTCAAGAATTGACCGGAACAATGCAGTGAAAATCGGTTTGAAAAAGCAAGAATCGGCGGCGGTCACATATCTGGCACATATCGCTCGGTTAAAGTTCACATGCACATAACGCTATGGGCTAAAAACTGGCACTTATTCGGATGTGTCGAATGAATCCATGGACCACTCTGGTCGTGAGAATTTCAGACGTCCTCCAAAGTATGCCCATATTTTGAACAGTTTGTGTGTCATCGCCATAGAACAGCAATGGTAAGTTACCAGTGCTGGACGTCTTAAGAACAAACTGGATATTTACAAATAAACACGTATGGACCTTTGCAGAACACAGTTGTTGGTAGGCAGTCAATCCGAAGGCTAGCAGTTCATGTTCTCGTTATACTTAAGTCAGGCTGAATACTCTCTTAGTCACCTATACACAATAACATCATATACGTACGTTTCCGTAATCAGATGAAGAAATCAAATCTGTCAAACCGCTTAAGATATATTAATAGAAACCACATCATTCAGCAACCCTACATTAGAGGTAATGACATGAGTGTTGTGTACGATCAACGGGTTTGTGACGCATAGATGTATATTACGGAATACATGTGAACCTCATTAATTTCAGTTCTGGTCCGACGACATACTTGAACTGTCACGCTACCATCATTAAGAAAATTTAATGGCACCAGATTTAGGACTGGAATAGAAGCTCGTTCATGTTCCTTCCTTTTGAACAAGTTAGCATTCAGAACCATGGTTTTGAGCGACGATACCTTTTCGATAAATCCCTATTCAAATATGTACAGTTGTGTAACCGGCAATCAATCAGTTAACAGCATTTACACGTCACATGTTATTCCGAATAATAATTAGCACGGAATGCAGATTCAATGATTAGATCGTGGGAAGCAAGTGAGGAGTTTGGTGGCTATGTGCGAAAGCGGTTAAATACACATACTGAAAGTTGTATTCATATAGGGTTCGAAGTGAAATGGAGGGAAAGGTGAGGGAATAGATTAACTTGTACGCAGCCTAGGCTTGCTTTTTGAATTGTCGTTCGGCAGACTATGATCTGGCCAAGAGAAGTGGAGCGTCTACGTGAATTTCTTTCGTCTACACAGTTCCGGTTGCAGTATAAGATAGTATACGACAACGTAAGCCATGCGCAGTAGAAGTAGGCGTACATTCCTTGAGAATTTACTACGAATGTGATAAAACAACGTAAATACATGATCGATCACACTCTGTTGGCCACCGTCCGTGAAGTGTGTTAGGAAAAAACTATTCATGTCTTCGACCAAGCTTTTGCTGGAACAACTTGGGTGTAGCTCTTTGTTTCTCTTAAACAATTACCTTGTTGCACGAACGATATTAACAGCTCCATAGAATCAGTTGAAAAGAGGAAAACACACAGTACTAATAAAACCTGTAACGAATCTTCAATGTATGAAGCAATCGTGCGTTAACACTGAAAGGTAATGTTAAGCCGCAACAAATGTCTTCTGTAATACTTGGACAAGTTTTTGATGGAGAACTTTCTTGGCGGTGCTAGTTAAATAGCTTTTTTGAAAACAGTTGAGGGCATCCATCGCTTCTCAAGATGTTTTAACTGTCAAGTACCAAACAGCATTGCTTCCGGTCTCTTTTCCGTAGGAGTACAAAATAGTTAAATTCTGTACGGCGATCAGGGCACATTTAGTTTCGGTCGGTAGTCCTCAACAGAATAAAGAATGATCCACTTTTTCAATGTACTGACTTACTTCAAGCACACTGCCAGTGTGTGTGTGACGTATCGAACCAAGGATAAGAGAGACTGGAGTCCACCCCCAGTCATTCAGATCTGGTTAGTTACGAAAATATGATAACAATAACATAGGCATTCAAACCATCTCTGTTAAAATTGTCCCGTGTAAGTGTTGTCATTGTCCGGTTGGTTTGTACAAGCATCATAACAATTTTAAGATGTCCTTATCTCTCCCCCCTTTCTATTGGTGTTGAAGCAAATTCAGTCCTCTAAACAGCCTTCAAGTGTAAGTATTCATTCGTTTAATCAAGGAAAACACTGTAGCTTGATCCCATCCTTCGTTGCTCATAGAGTATTCGTGTTCACTTCCAGTAAGTTACTCACGTCAATAACAGTATCTGAAATTACCAGATCATTTAGCATTTGTTAATATTCCATGGTTTACCACACTTCAACCAAGTTAGTTTGCTTATGTTTATCGAAAGTGATTAAATAGTTAAGCTAACTGATAAAACTAGGCCACGATATTTAGGAGACAAAAAGTTATTATGCTGGTATATATATATGTGAACACATAAAAAAGAATCCGCGGTGTTACTTCGAGAAAATTCACCGAACGACTGAACAGTTACTGCTTACAACCTCTGAGACATATCCAGGCAACTGTATGACGTAACATATAAGCATAACATCTTGACTTTCATCTCCCTTAATAGGGACAGTTCATTAATTATATAAACAGGTATTTTGGGGGAATCATGTTGGATTATGTTCACTTTGCTTTCTCATTCCATTCATTCACGATTTTTAAACGGTTTCTGTTTTATGAGCGTCAGCTGTTAAGTTCAAATTTATCAAGATAGCTTCACATATACGGAACATTTGCCGCTATGTTACTTTGCATACATCTTACGTTAACACAGGTGACAGGTTTGTGATATGAGATTTTGTTAACCACTCAGACGCAGACTTATCCATGTTACAACGTGCTACCCCAAGAATCTGGGAAACAAAAATTGTGTCCATTGCCGTCCATCTGTGTTTATTTGTCACCACATTTGTTGTTTTCCAAAAAACTATATTGAAGCTTATCATCCTGTTAACTGTGAAGTAACTTGAGTCGACAGATCGTTTACTTCAAAATACATCTGGTTTGTTTGATGAGTTTACAACCTGGGCTCTTGACTACAATTTCGTCGGTGTTAGGTCATATCAGTGTGCACTTCGTCTCCTCCAAAGGATTTTGAACTACCGTTCTTGTTCATTTCAGTCAACCGGATCGATGGCCAACCTGTGCGGTCAAACCCATGAACAAGCGTGACGTAACCGACCAATCAAGTCATCGCCAATTGACTGTCCACTAACCTAGTTTCTCTGTAA
>LUCH01000099.1:180578-244620 GCA_013368495.1 Paragonimus heterotremus | reverse complement strand
TTTACATCACCTCATTGAAGAAGGTCACAGTCCATCTCGGTTTGTACTGATAACCACCGCAGTGGCTCAGAATCTTTATTCTAATGTTTCTTTAGGTTTACATTCAAATCGGCATTGTATGACCGGCTTTGTCTTTGTTAGGACCACGTTAAAGTGGACTGTATCTCCCGGCACTAATGGGGTAAAAAAACAAGTTATAACTCATTTACATATAGATCTCTCTGTTACAAACGATGTTTATAGAATTTGTAGTCGCGCAGGTGAGTGTTCCGACCCAAAACATGAACAGTTGTCGGTTTAGGCTCCCAGTCAGATTATCTTTACCGGATCAGTCCAGAAAAGGAGCGAAACCAAACATGAAGTGATGATCTGAGAATGAACATGCAGGCTGAACTAACAAGCATTTGCTACTGTTTGCCTATTTTTGCCAACTATGTTTACTGTTGAAAACCTTGAATCATGTAGTTGATTTTAAGGTAGTTTTTATCAGTTCCAACATTTTTCTTACTGTTTTCTTTACGTATGATTCTGCAGAGAAGAATTTGAAATAATCCGTTGTTCTTCCGAAATTTGACACTGAAGATGCTAGTCACATCTTGCCTGTTTACTGCGAAATAAACATTTAATGAATCCAGTGTATCTGTTGAAACTTGAACAAACCATTTGCATTATGCTTCATGGTAAATATAGGGTATTTGCCGAAATTTACTATAATACCCATAAATTTGACCGCCTTGTTTTATTAGTATAATTTGTACTTGATCAAAATCTGGTTGGTGCCAACTTTAAAAGTGACCCGTTAAAGCTTTGGTCAGATTGAATAGTTTAATCTTAATGCTTTCTGTTGGACTGTTCAACAACCGCTTAGACAATGCAAGCGTTTTTCGATGGAGTTGCAACCAGGCTCTAGTTGCTTATTAGCTGGTCGATTTTGGCCCCGTAATACCACTACTGTTCACAATTCAAGGGTAGTGAAACGACAGGTATTTGCTTAATTATTGTCATTCCAAAAGATCCACCTGATCCTTAAACCAGAAGCTTCATCTAATCTCGTTACTTAGACTTATCGTTTTTTGAATATCAAGGCAACAAATGGAATAGGCACTTACGATGATCGTAACAAAATTTATATGGTCAGATACCGGCGAGACTACTGATCGACAAGTATAATTGTGGTTTAGCAAGCTCAACCAAACTGGGATTGAGGTATTACACTACATTCAGCCAGTGCTCGGGAGAAGTGTGTGTTGGTGTGTCTTATTCATGTACGTCCAACCTTGTAAGCTCATGAGTTTGTTTTCAATCAGCTGGTATTTGTTATCTGTGGAAAATCTGTAAACAATATGTAAACACGAAAACAGTAACTAGCTATCATAAATAGTCAGATTAACTCACATAACAGTCCACATTTCTATAAATAACAGTAAAGTGCTGAACTGCTTCTAAAACTGTGAAAACTGTTTTGCTGTACAATATAATTTTTCCAAAACTGACTCAAAATATTTTAGCTTTGCTTAATCAAATGTACCAGGACTTATGAAATGGAGCCATTTTGGAAGCAATAGTAGGGTGCACCATCTTCTGTTTTAACACCATAGAGAGTGCGATTAAGTTTTAAATTATTAAAGAACGAAAATTTCATGTATGAATCAGTGGAACAGCTTTAGAATTAAATCAAGACGGAGTATGGTATCACTCAAATAAAGCACTCAAGTTAAACATTTCCGGAATAAGGGAACTACATAATGATTGCCAGTAAATAATTTAAGATGCTACACGTCAAATACCACTCACATCTAACAACAGCTTGCACAACTGCGGTGAAGCCCGTTCACTTGCCTATTTCGAATGGAACAGTTAACTTATTTTTGCAGTTTATTAATCTCATCTTCTTCGCTCTCATCAGAACCTGAAGTCCGGTCCACGTTCTTTTTCTGACGAGCGTTACCGATGTCGTAGTGAACCCGCGCGGGATGTGACCGAACTAGCGTACATGAACTTTCAACCAACGTAGGCCTCTTAATAACACTTTCATTGTTCTGTCCCCACTAACACGTTTGCAACAAATGCTACGTTAATTCTAATCAAGGACGTGATAATCAGTCATTTCAAGTGAACTTGTAAACACTGTTCATGGCTTCAAGGGTACGGGGCCGGAAGTCAGCTTTCATTTCGAAGACGGATGTGCGCCACTGAACTACTCTAACAAAAGTGAGCATTGATTCTAGGTTTCCCTTTTTATCCAGGTCAAACGGAGGAACCTATTAGGATAGCCAACTCAAAAACATAATCTTAGAACTCTTCTGACACAAGACGATGAGAATAAATGCCATTTAACATGTGAACACATTCAACAGCAACACACACGAATATTCCATGTCAGTTAAGGGCGTAGCACAGTGATTGAGTAAAACTGAAAGAAATATCCTTCGAAAGTGGATCATCTGTGGCCAGCCAATGACAAATTTTTTGGAATTCACAAACCTAATCACCAATGTCTCCAACGTTTCGGCAATGCGTTCTGCTTGCATATGTTACTGGAAGTAAGGAACAAGATGCTTGATTTTTTCCAACAATCTCTTCTGCGTTAATGGTTTTCATAAATTCTCTCGATTTTCTAGCGTAGTGTTAGTCAGCAACCTTTTTATGAAGTCAGCCTGCGTATTTATAATTGTTGTGTGTACAAACTGCAGTATGGCTAGTCAAACGATTTTAGGAGGGTGGCAAAACGTAGAAATACCTCAGTGATACATATCGTGTTCACATCTCGTCAGTAAAAAGGAAAGTAGTTCGGCTGAAGTATTTGGTTTGCCCAAGCCAGAGCCATGAGTGAACAAACCGATGATTGTAATGTTTCATAATGCCCGACCTCGAATGGACAACCCATAAACATTTACCTTCACGTCCGAACTTATCCAATAGAGATGCTTACTTACTTAAACCCAAACCAGTAACCGCGGGATGTCGGACTGAATATAAACATTTTGATTAGTAAAACAGACTCTGTGTATAAGTGAGCTTTTTGCATGGAGTTTGATCGACTCTGTGAAGCATATAAAAGTTTTTTAAATGATGTAGTCAGCCTAGCATGGATAATGAAATTCGTTGAAATTGATGAGACGTCACCCTGCTTTTTGCTAGTTGCATTCGAGTTCATCAACTTCATTGTTTAATGTGACAGAACACTCCAACTTCTTGACGGTGAGATCAGCTGAAGGTCAAATCGCACGCGCAGTTAGAGGCTTATCAAACGAGTATAATAACCTTTGTCAATGTTCAGGGGCAACTTAACTGATATAATTCCACTAGTAATTTTGTTGGTGAATAAGTAAAACGATGATTGTTAGGAAACGTGAGATTTTTTGCAGACAGCTGTTATCCTCAAGAAACATCTGACAAACCGAAGTGATACTCGTTTTCCGAACGCATCTTAGACAGATTCAATGCCATGACCAACAGTATGATTTAAATTATTCAAAAAAACAGTATGACTCCTTCAGTTTTGATAAAATATTACTTAAGAAAAATCTTCAGTGATCGTTGAGTGACGGTCCTCAAGTGAAGTGCTTTTTGATAACAGTAACACGGTCTGTCCGAGGATAGCTTGAGGTTTTGTATTTCTTTTCAAGAAATTTGCCCAGCCAAGCAGAAAAAGTGGTCTGGCAAAATATAACACACGTGGAAAGAAAGTGTTAGATTAACCAACTTATTAGTGATCAAGAGCCTTCAGACTTACCGGTCGCATCTGAGAGCAATCCACGTCGGCGAATTATTGTAGTTATAGTCAAGTAAAATTATGGTACTTTAATTACGGCACTGTTTGACATAATCGTTCTTCTTTCTACGCAACACAAAAGAAACAAACAGTGTGTTAAAAAGGAATGAAGCAACAGTTGAAATTTTGCTTCAAATACGGTAAGTGATACAAGTTTGTTGAACTGTCCTTGGTTTGAAATAAGTTGCATGAACTAAAAGTCGTAAGTAAACATATCGCCGTAGTAGAAGAAAACGCGAACTACGATCCACTTGGAATCTAATTTATCAATAATCAGGCTTTCGTTTAGTAAGATATATATGTATTCATCAGAATTTGGGGTCACTGGATGTGCGTTTCTGTTCGAAATTCTAGATGAACAAAATATGGGTACGACGCAGAACAAGCTGTTCAAAGGAGTGTCAATTGATTATGCAAAGTTGAAATAATCTTGTGAAGACAGGAGGTAACAGGAGTATCACTTGCTGTGAATTCCTCGGACAAAATAATTGAGTGGGATCGATGTCCATTGATTTGACGGATCAGAAACTCACTAACTCAGTTAATGCGATTGGTGGAATGTGGCAAATTTCACCACGAAAACGCACACAAATTCCATGGGTCCTCTATTTAATTATGTCATTCTATCAATCGTGAGCTTATGTTGAAAATAATTGAGTGAAGCTAAAACAATAAAAGCGATCAATTTTAAAAACTGTAGATCTCTAATACCGACGTTTCTTCTTTTGAGCGCTTTGCATTACTTCAAGCATGAAAAGATTAGTAGTGTTGATGTAGCATAGTGTGTGGTGAGCAATCGTCAAGTGATTTAGAATAATCAGATGGCTATAACGCTAATAAACTGATATTTACGTGTATTTCTGAGACGAAAACACTGTATCCAACAGGCACATATAAAGAAACATTATAACGCGTTGGAGACTTTTGAGATCAGGCGTGCACGCTTGCAACTTGCTAGATAAATTACAGAATAGATGATAGAAATGGCACGAGTTAAGTTGATATGAGTTTACACCCTTGCTTATTATTTGCCTTGAGCCATACAAGTGCCACAGATTGAATCCGTTTCGTTTTCGGTCACAAGCCTCTGATAAGTGTGTGAACCTCGGCTTAGCAACACGGTTGCGTACTTTCCACTTCGATTACCCTTGTCAATGAGATCAATATATCAGAAAAGAAACAAACGTGCTATACCTCAACTAGTGTATTGTCACGCATCTGACTGATGGCTTCATGTAAACATTTTCCCCGGGGAATATGTTTTTTAACAGGTGAACTAATCTAGAATACATTCGACTTTCAAATTATACAAAATTAAAAGTCCTAACATATCTTGAAGGTTGTATCCAGTGTGATTAAAACTGGGAAACAATCAGGCCACGATACTCAGAAAAGGGAATCAGCAGGGAGTGGTATTGTTTTACAACTGTAATGACGCTGTTTGTCAGGCTGCAGGTGATGACACGGATGATCTGTGAAAATGAATGTTGACGGCTGCAGTGTTGAAGTCTTGCAAACCTTTTAAGTTATACCGGATAACAAACAGCTTTCCAAGCCGAGCGTTTTCTGCTGTAAAAACGCGACACACCGATTGGATTACTCACACACAACTGTGCACTAATACTAAACATTCGAAAGTTACAAACTTGGGTTATGAAAAATGTGATTATAAGATATCATTTCTCACCACTCAAACCGCGTCGGCGACGGAACAGCTAATTTAGCCCACACGCAGAAAATACCTGTTGTTTCTCAAAGAATTTAATGAATCCTGTGCCTTGAACTACCGTTAGACTCAATGATTCTAACACTTGATATAAGTATCTCTTCAGTTTATTTAGAAAGCTTAGGGTAACCTTGATGGATGTTATCACCCTCTACTCATTTTATCCTGAGAACACTCCTTTATATATTCCGTTATTTATCATTTCACATGCACTCTGGTTTCCAAGTATACGGAGCATTGAATGATAAGATTATCCAACTGCGTCTCCGACCAGTTCCCTAAATCCATGAGTGAACATCCCGTTACAGCCGTTAACAGTTCAGATTTGGAGCACCTGATAACGAGTAAATACACGGTTGGTGTTAGGCACGCGATGTATGACGAAGACCTCGGAGAGATATTGTAATCTACAACAAAATTGCTTAGCACCCGCTGTTTAAGACAAGAAGTTGGAGACAAGGGAGCTCACCCAACTCTCATAGTTACTCTGGCCATAGCTACGACGAGGAGCTCAATCTATACTCAATCCCGACCCCTTATTTTTACCAAACGTAAGTTCTTGTCAGGTTACATTATCAGCTTCCTCGTTAGTATAATATTGGTCACCTATTAACTTGACATACTCTATAACCATTCTGTATTATTGTTGCAACTGTTCACTTGTGTTCAGTTTGTCCAAATTTGGGACACATGAACTAAGCGATCATTGCTCGGTAGTCTATTAAGTAACATTCTTGTTGCGTCTATTGACGCGGATTCTCAGTCAGTTAAATGCAACTTCGTACGTCTTCTAATATATGTTTAGAAGACTAGTCCCTTAAGACATTCTTTACGGAAAATATGTCAAAGGCAATAAATCTCAGTCAAAATATGCCTTGTCACACTTCTTCCATTATGCGCGGAAAATGGGTCCTACTGGCCCAAACTCCGCCGACAAAGTAAGGGGATGATGGGAAAATCGTTGTTTTCTAACTAGTCTGCTATATGTTCGACTTAAAGCAAGATGACAATGTTATCTATAATTGACCGTTCAACGAAAATAAAATATTGCAACTATTTGAATGAACGCTTAGAGGATGGTATAATTAGGTCTAACGTGGTTGATCCCAAGTTATACAATTCGGTGCGCTAGAAGACATACATCGTTCATCCAAAAGTGACTGATTTCGACTGGGGTCGTTTTTCTGGTAGACTGACACACTTCTAATCAAGCTTTTAATATTTGGTGCTGTATAGAGGATGGTATGTTGTCCACCAACTGAAAAACAAAGGACGGCGCCTACGGTGTACGAGGCAGTGTTGGACTTGACCACTATAACGATAAAGTCATGTTACAGGCATCAGTGAATATTGTCTTCGAACGTACAATAAAGGAAGAATAGTCAGAGTGAAACCACCCTTAGTGTATCGGAATTTGTAATCACCTTCTTAGTACAATACATCTGAATGGTATTGGTGCGTTTCAACGTTGTGTCGTGTAAAGTTACCAGTATCTTATGTTTGATGGTATTAGCTGACAGAGGCTACTGAGGAACACGCGTGAGTAACACAGAAGCAAGGTCAAATTAAGTTTGTTCGAGGTGTACGGGGAAAAACCTTGCATTTCAATGACAACCAAAGTCACCACGTTAGTAAAAATTTACTGGCTGGTATGTTGAAGGTTCGTATCCCATATGGAGTATCCCACTGGACGATAGATTGCACTATCATATCCTTTTTGTTAATCAAATCATGTAGTAGTTATTGTGTACAACCGACCATTGCTCATAGACTTAAAAAAGTATATGTTTTCAACTGTTAAGACCAACCTCTGTACAATAGTTAATTTGCACGCATCCGTGTGCCTCCTGACGCATAGTGCACAAAGGTCACGTTGCTATACTGACAAACATTTGTTGGTTGGTTTTGATGATTAACTTCAACGCCCCCTAACCAAGTAGGCGCGCTTGCCAGTACACAAGTAAAATCGGCTTGCGTGCAATCGTTTGTACTTCCTGATTGTCTAATGCAATTTTTGTTGTATTTGTCAGATTTGTTCACGAGTTATATTTCTCATCTGCTCCACACTCTAGTCCTGCTCAAACTGAAAACAGGACAGGATAACGGGAAATATTGCTCCCGTGGCACGCGCAAACAGGTTATAACAATTATAACAGTTTCGAAGTCAAGAAGCTCAAAATCCGACTTCCAGTTAGTGTAGCTCACCACGAAAAAGAGCGAAAGAATTCAACAAAACGGGGTCAAAATCAACTCAGTGTGTAATATTATCGTAAGTATTTGGATTTCCGGTGGAACAGTTTTGGATGAATGGGCTAAGATGCGGTTACCAACACGAAGACGGGATTTCAAACACGTGTGCTGTCGAAATTTTATTGTGCCATAAAAACCTCGTAGCCTAAGCTATCAAGACCCAGAACACTGAGCAGACCTCATTTCCAGAGAAGGTTAAACTATTTTCATTATCAGATTTAAGTGTCTTCAGACAATGGGAAAACCCGAAGAAGATATACTAATTTACGCTTGTCAGTTTAATAAGGTTATCGCAACGCATTCAAACAAAACACAATATTTTACGAATAAGGACAAACGGTGATTAGATGCGCCTAAAATCACTTCATATATGTTGTAATCAGTACCATGGCTTGTATAACAATCTATATAATAACATGCTTAATGATCATGATAAACCATTCTTTGTGTTGCTGGCGTGATATCGACCAGGAATGGGGACTTAAAGAAGCGCAATTAGTCGAAACTGGACACCTCAAGAGAACGCCCGGTAAGAGAACTATCGGAACAGTGAACTTAAAACAATAGTTCAGAATAGTTCAGCGTAGAACATCACATGTTTTGTCCATAACACACTAGATCTGTGGGCTTGATAATTTGCAACATTTTACACAAAAATTCAGTATGTTTTCAGCAGTCTCTGTTAGCCCGAGGGAGGTGCGAAGAATGGCATTTGTGTAAGTTTGCTTTTTAGACAACACACTTTTCAGACATGGACTCAGTAGTGACGGTTAGTCCCACTGTCCATGACCCTCTGGTGTGTATGGCCATCGTTGACAGAAATCATACGTTATATTTACCATCGCCGGTTAGCGATTTCAGAAACAGTTGTTTTGTGACACCACGACTCACTGTTGCTTAACGATAGTCAATATCTCTTGCTCAAGCGAGGTACTGTCTGGACAGATCAAGTATATACTACGAAATAAACTATCACTTGAGAGCCAGTTCCATTCTTCGTGAGGTGACTTTTGGATTTTCTCTATGAATTCAACCTGAGCATTGGTATGTGTCATACATTTATAAATGACGAAATAAATTCACCAAGTACAGTTTGAAAGATAATCTATGTGTATGAAAGTTACAAGTTAACTCTGCTTTTGATATACACACCATTTTTTGTAGCCACAGTGATAATTAGAAATCATCACATGGCTTTTAACACTCAGTGGAAAGAAAACCTGTTTTAGTTGATGGTAAAAAAGGACATTTACCTTCAATCTGGACTATTGTTTTGTTTCGCATGCCTCATCTGTTATTGTGAGAGTGGCCATCCTCATCGATCGTATGTTTAAAGCCACGTCATCGATAAATACAAATTAGTTTTGAGCCGAATTAGTCCATACTGCTTAGAAGCTTCTATGTCCAGAGGACGCAGAAGTTTGTTTTTTAATCTTATGGAGATTCTGGCACAAACCGCAAGAATAAAACGGACTATATTTAGAATGTGGAAAGTTCCCTTCATGATGAACGAAAATTCAAGCGGGCTAACAATGTTTTGACTAAAAAAAACAGATTACAAGCAAGCTCCAACTTCCATTTATACGCGGATAAATCAGTGAAGTTTGATATAAAATAATGAAACTATTCAGGAAGCTGACATCACACACGAGAAACTAACTCTGATTACACACGACGGTATCTGGTTAGGACAGATTTTATATGTGGGCAACTCGATGTATCAAATTTTGGTCAGGTAGCGCGTGACCAGCTTAAGTCTTATTAGTGAGTGTTTCAGTTCTCGTTGTGTAACTCACCCATTTGACTTGACAGAAATTCTGGGGAACCTGTCAGTGAGTTGCATTATTATTCACTATCGTATATATAAACAACAGACTGTCTATTCTCGCCAGAATATAGCAGAATATGTCACTAGTAATTGTTTTAATGATGTGATTTCTTGTGTGCTAAGAATATTCCGCTTCATTTCAATGGTAATACGCACATGCAGATTGTCATTGTGTCAAGTGACAGCCAATCCAGCCTAACAATTAGCCACTGCTGTGGTATAGTTTGCCAGTTCGTTTGCAATTACGGTGGCACTGATGTTGGTCGCGCTGACAGAAGTTTGCGGTAACGTAGAGCGCAACGCATTATCAGCTAGCTACTGTACGTGATGACAAACAATACCAGCCCAGTAGGTAAGCCGGAACCCCACATCTAATATCAAGCTCCTCGTGGATGCAGGCCACTTAGTTGACTCACGAATATTGTTCTGTGTTTTGATATTGGTCGAAACTAAAAGCCGTCAGCATTCACAGAATCTCTCATATTCACGCTGCGTCGACCGCTTTTATAGGCGCGAACGATGTTGAAGCGACAACATTATTGCGATGAAACTGGTCCTAATTTCATAGGTATTCGCAGCGTATATTCGTTATTCTCTTTACCCTGCACCTGTTATATGAAATCGGTAGTTTTATGTACGTGACCAACGAGAGTAAACGTACTGTTAGCGTTTGTTTGTTTGTTTGTTTGTTGGTAAACTGGATAAAAGGGGGAATTACAGCTTAAAATTCTATATTCGGTCGACTTCACAATATGCAGGATGGACAGAAAAGAATCCCAGCATGAGTGGTAAAAATGTGTGGCAAACCAAACGAACTTTATCGGCCGTTCGTGTGCCATATAATGATTTGTAAACATATCAGTGTCTCTCGACAGTCCCTCAAGATCTGTTCGTCCAATTGCCTGCATGTAAGTGTAATCCACACTCGACTTGTCTGACTTGTCTGGTTTACCATTTAAGGTGGCTGACACATATGATGTAATTAACGACAAATTCTTTTTCGGACTTCATGAGAAATACATACGTGGAGTTCTCTGTCGTATCAGACAGTGCGGTTTTTAGCTTAAACACTTTGCAAACCAAACTTCCTAGATTGTCAGCTGACGGAAAGTGTTTAGGCCGGTTTCTCAGTCTTCAGCGATTCTAGAGTTTGAATGGTGAAATCAGAAGACCAGTTTTGAAAGATGGTAGTACCACTTCGTATGTTCTCACCAGCTGTTAAACATAACAGCGGTGGATATCAACAATATTTAAGCAAATTGGGTTCATACGTCGTCAGTAAACACACTAGTCTGTCATTGGTCAAAACCATAGCAAATGGAGGTTCAAGGTCAACAGTTTTGGACGGGCTTGCTACGCATGACAAGCAGTGCCTCGAGTGACCTAAGGATGACAGCCTTGTGATGACGCATCAAAACACAGAAAGCGTTTGTTGGATCGACCACATGTCCGGTCTCCAGCGGGTGTCTGGCGATCGAAGAGGCCGGCTTGCGTTTTTTGGTGGGGTCACGCCACAGATCAAGTCCTCGATAGACTTGGACACGTGCTCCTTCATTATAAGTCGCAGAAATCGATCAGTTCTGCCAGCGTAAACGTCACCGCAACTGCAGCTGAACTGGTAGATACAATGTGAAGTCGACAATTCTTCAATCCGAGTCTTAATGTGAGGAAGTGTGAGTGACTTCGTGCACCTGAGTAAACACAGTGTGGTTGCATTGTGCGTACGTTGGATGACCTGTGTCAGTCGTCACGTTAGAAACGACATATTACTTTCTCCTTTGTGTGGTAACTGCAGGTACACTGGTTTCTTTGAGACAGACGCTTCTTGTGGGTTAACTATTTTCCATTTGCTGTGGAAGTCAATGAAACCCAGTGGATAACCGTTGGAGATCAGGGTCTCACGAATGAATTTCAACTCTGCGTCTAGTTTATCACCTGCACGTATATTTCGCGCTCTGTGGAAGAGACAACGAACCAGCGAGCATTTGTGTTGTATGGGTGAGAAACTGTTGAAGTTCAAATATTGTCCTCCTCAGATGGACTTACGGTGTACCGATCGACACACTGCACCATCCTTCCGTCGCTCGATGTCGATATGCAGAAAGACGAGCGTGTCTTCCTTTTCGAATTCAGACAATAGCGTTAGAGTTTGGTGCGAAGAGTTTAATAAATCCAATAGTTTTCCTATTGTCTCTTTGTCTCGTGCTAATATTATTATGTCATCAGCATATCCACGACAAATCGGGATGTCATGCAGTGTACTCGCGAGGTAGAGTTCAGTCATTAAACATATATAATTCAGCCAAAATTGGCTCTAGAGGACCACCCAACGCAACCCCGTTTATGTGTGTAAATCCGATGGTTTGAAAATAGGATTTGATATTTCCAGTACACAATAATATCAAAGGCTCCAAGATATTGGCTGAGACATGAAGCTTTATGTCAAGAGCTAGTACAAAGTCACAGATAAAGTCGGCCGTCTCCCTTAATGGCACATTTGTGAAAAGCAAATTTACTTCAAGGGGACATTACTTTTCCTTCCAAGTCAGTACCATGTGGAATTTCACACATCTCAAACGTGTCTTTCAGGTAGAATTTAGAAGCAATTGTGTGAACTGGCTGGAAAACATCCATTAACCACTTGGCCAGTTTACGATAAAGTGAACCTGCCATCGCAAGGGTTGGCCGTAAAGGCGTTTGCGGTTTGTGAATTTTTGGTAAACCATATACCTGCTGTGTTGTGTTACTAGTAGGTTTCCTATAGCTGTACTGTTTTTCGGTTATGCACCCATGTACAAGTAAAATCTGCAACTCATGGCAAATGTGTTTCTCCACCAGCATTATGCTGTCCGATCTGCTGTCCGGTGGAAACTTCGTGTTATGTGAAAAGACGACATTCATTTTCTTTACATATTACTAGGTTTGCATCACCACATCCCTGGACCATTTGTCGGGTTTTAAAACAATTACATTCTCCCAGTTTGCCAGTTCTTTGAGAGCTTGATAATGTTCATTCCGGAGCAAACATTTTTGTTGGATGAGGGCGTTTAAAAAATGGTGCGATAAATTCACCATTTTAACCTTAAACCAATTGTGATCATCCTCAGATGTGGGGGCCAGCTATCCCAATTGATCACATGGGTTTGTGAATTGTGCTTGCACCTCCGAAATGTCAATAATCATATGTGGGTATTTGAATTGTAGACCAAGAGAAATTACTTTCAACTGTGGGCGCGAAAGAGCTCTCAAAGAGAGATTCACAACTAAGCCATGTGGATCACTGGGAAATATATCACTCGAAGTCTTAGAGAACAGTGATGTGTGTAGGTATGCCATGCTAGAGTCCCGAGTAAGTTTGATAGCTTGACTACAGAAGTTTGATAATTTAACGCGCGAAACAATCGACAGGGTATCCAACAGTGGCTAATAGTGCAGTTGAGGTTCCAGAAATATTGTCAATTTATCACGAGTGGACTCGATATGTGATTCATTCAGGCGTCTGAGTTTGAACAAGGTCACGTTAATGTTGCCTTTCCGAAGGAAATACCAAAAGCCTTTAGGATACATACTAGATCGATCACAGCTACGCAAAAGTTCCATCCTGCACTTTTCAATGACACTCTTACACCAAAGGCTGACAAGCTTGTCGATGCCTTTGGTAATGTGGGCTGGAGGTCTTCGTTTCAGAAATATAAAGCATCCTTCTCCAGTTACGAATTTGAATAGAGAAATCAGGAGACCGGTTTTGCAAGATGGTAGTACCATTTCGTATGTTCTCGTCAGTTGCTACATTCGTTAAAACCAAATAAGCCAGAGTAACCTCCTATTCATGCTACCAATTCCCACTCAATATAGACTATTCATGTGTTTTACTCATGGACTGATGCCTTAGATTTTACATACCGCTTTGTCATGTATGGTATGTCAGCCAACCCATTCTCCGACAACGTGTGAGCGGCAATGGAACAACAAAAGGCTCTCTCCTCATGTTCAGCAACAAGTCACTTTTTGCTTAATATCCTAAGGCAACTCAATTCTGTTAGTTGCTTTTGTTGATTGCCAAAAAGGTCTACCGAATGACATGGTTAGAAAAGCTGGTTTACATAAGTTTCACTGATTTGCGTTTTGTGTGACTGAGGTTCGTAGCGAACAGGTGTTGGCAGATAGTGATGAAGTTACAGCATTTGAAGGTTATATATTTAGCTAGATGCTGCATTTTTGATCTGAACCACAGCATAGCAAAAACCAATGCTATTATCATGGTATTCTGGTACATCCAGATGTGGAAAGGATTTAACAAAAGTTGGCCTGTTCATTCATTTCTCCCGCGGTGCACATATTAACTTTTTTGATAGGATGCTTTGAGTAAGTTACTGGTTACAATAATTTCAACAGTAAGTGCAACTTACCAAGGTACGTAATAATGAAATAGCTTATGACTCCATAGTTTTAAATTCATCTTTTTAACGAAACATTAAACTGATTAATACGTAAAATTCCATCGTATTTCTTGAAAAGTTGATTTAAATGAAGTAAGTATTAGCAAACGACGTGCAAATGCGCATCAACCATGTAATTTCTATTGTTCTAGCGACTTATTTTACTCACTTTCAATATATTTCAATTCTAACAATCATAACTGCTTCTACGAGCTACTGGGCTGGTCACCTGAAAATCGCAGCAGAGAGTAGTTCATATTTGTGCACTAGAACCCGCCATCAGTCACTCATAAACATGACGGGCTAGATGTCCTTAAAAGCTGCAATTACAAGTTCACAGGCAAATTTGCGAATATGCTGTTCATTTTTACCGAATCCACTTAAAAAGTGATGGAGATGACAGCCATCCTGTCCATCACACAGCAAACGATGACCTGCATGGATGTGTGACCACGTTTAACGGTCGCTGATGCAGTCTGGCACCATGTCCTGTACATGCTCTGTTCGTTGTTAACCTACATCAGAACATATACATATATATATATATATAGTTTGTGTGAGTTTTATTTTCGTTTATATTTAAGTTACCGCACCGTGAAAACCTCAGCTGGAATGACCAATCTTCTGAATTGAAGAAATGACGTTCCAGAAACACTCAGCACTACCACAAGGCCACTTCTAATAATCGGTCCCGATCGAATAATAAATCAACAAGTCAGGGAGCTGAAAGTGCACAAGGGACAGGAATAGACTGAAACACGTGCAGACATCACCTCAACTTTGCGAACGCTGATCAGTCTTCTAAGAGTAGTAGGGGAGATCTTCAACCTGGTTACCTCTCATCAACGAAGGTTATTTACGTGGTACGACATCACGTGGAAGAATGCGCATAATTAAAGATTGTTGTCCATTAGAATAGCCCTGAGACTCTTATACACGTTCCGCCGGGTAGGCTGACGAAATTTAGTTAACTCGTGGTGTTTGAAAGTCACCTGAGAAGAATTTGTATACACACCTACAAAGACATTCCCAGTATTGAATCATCGATTACTTAGTCTCGTTAAACACAAAAAGTCATTTCGTGAACCTACAGTATAGGATGGAAAGGCATTCAAGAAGATACCGTTTTTCATAGTTATGATGTGAAGTGAAACAGCACAATCACCTAGCCATCCACTTCCTGAGGTCGTCAGGTGTATTTATTTAATTTACGGTTTCATGTTGGTTTGTGCATGTCATTTGCTTTCTTCACAGTTGTTTCCTCATCTACTCACATTTTTGTAGCCTTATAAAATGATGTGTTTTCTATTCTCCCTGATGACACAGAAGCAGAAGTACACGGATACTTTTGATTTTCCATCTTGATTTCCACATTTTAAGACCTCAGCAACTACAAAAAGGGATGATCGCATCTGAGCCATTTAGCTGAGCAGGTTTTCCTAACTGTCAGAAAGCAAACAATTAGAGCAGCGTCTGTCTCGGGATTCACACTCAGGAGTTCATAGTGGCAGTTTGTACTAGTCTGTACTAGAGTGTAAACACTGTGAAATTGTAAACAGAAAGCACAAAGATGGGATAGACTGATCATGACTGCAAAATAAATGAATTTACAAAGCAAAGACAATTTTGGGCAAGGAGAACATGGTAGAATGGATGAGTTCAGCTGAGGATAATGCGATCGTTTTTAGCGCACGTTCAGCGTATGAAAAAAACTGTCACTTCTCATCAGGGTTATGTGTGATTCTCTCCTAAATTGTTAAAGTTTATTGGTTCATGAATGAGGTACGATTGTATCTGACTGATCACATCTTTGCCGGCACGGCACAGCAATAATCCCTTTGTCTGACCATCTACTACCGTGGTATCTAGGTGATTTGAATGTCACTCACATTCACTAACGGTTGTCATATTTGTTCGGATTACACAGACTTTCGGAATGTTGCGGTATATATCTGTAGTACCTCGATGGTTGTTCATTAGGAGAGCATATTCTTGTTCCTAAAAAGAGCTAAACTGCCTCCTAAGCTTTTATTAATCAAACACATTTACTGTTAAGAAGTCAATTATGCAAACAGCTGTTTTCGGTAATTCTCACCGGACTTTTACTAGTACATGGGGTACATGTGTTCTTGCATGTGAAGAATCATAGCGTCATATAAGTCACTAAAATCATGGATATGGAGCGGATCACAGTCTACTGGCGGGGGCTGGTAATGTCAGTGAATGTGTGGCAGTATCACTCGTGTTTGCCGTGAGACATACATCTATCGATGTCAAGTGGTTCACGCCTGTTTGGGTTTCAAGTAACTGTGGAATAGTTGGCCAAGACAGATGTAGGGTTTGCACGAACTGTTTCTGAGCACATAGACGGGGGTTGTAGAGCCTGATGGCATTAGCCTCGGCCGTTGATAACAGTCGCAATCTGACAGCTTTAGAGCCGGTTTGTTGTACACATAAGGCAGTACAAAGTATTCACATAGTGACGTCGATTCTGGAAGGAGACACAGTAACAGTGTCAACACTTGCAATCCGTAGGCTGAGATTAGATTTTCCCAGTCAACTTCAAATCCCAGATTTTATGTTGGCTACTACAAAATATCTTCATAAATGCTACGTGGTCGCGTTTATCGATTACGAGAAGTTGAATATCACTACTGAATGCACACAACCTTTACGAACAGATGGAACTGTCAATTTATCTCCTTCGCCGTTACTGGGTCAGGGTAGAAGCTCATATATTTGCCTGGAACGGAAACTGAACATCTGTTCTTTTTTATCGAGGAACCACTGCTTTACTGTTCGGTAGTAACGCACCAATGGGATATGAAACATGAAAATTAAACATTGAAAACACGGTTTAACATACTGTAGATCGCCGTCTATGCTCTGTGTTATAACAGCAGTCAGAGAAAAGTGAACTACTATGACGTCATAACTGAATAACCGTTATGACGTTGAAATATAACACTTTATTGATACATTCTTTATTGATCATGCACACTCATCTTCCTCAAACAGATATCTCAGTTGCAAGTTGATGGAATCCGTTGGAGTAAAGCCAAAACTTCTGCAAGAAATGAACGCAGTTCGATGCTGTCTCGGTTTGGGATTATGTGATGTCTCGAGTAATGTAGCACAACCATCGAAAAGTGTTATGTTCGAAAATGTCAGTAACCCCCTGGATACAAAAACTCCGCGAAGTTTTATTCATCAACAAATGAAAAGAAGGTATTTGTTCAAAAGTCACAGATGGCTTCTACCAATTGACTGACGAGAGTATTATAAAATATCCTCATAATCATTAGGCTTATAGGTGATCAAACTTACATTGGTGATGGGCACTCAGTATGGTATAACCACTGGACTGGCTCACTTTTTGGGTTATTGGTAAAAATCGTCTGCCCTAAAAACATTTCATGAGCAACGACCAAAGTTACTCCTAACTGAAAAGGTTGTGTGTTTGTTAGCTGAACACCTACCTTAGAATCTGTAGTGATCCACGGCTATAAGCAGTCTACCAGGGTGACTGCACAAATCTTGATTAGGGCAAACCAAGAAATAATACAGAAAGCTGACTCAAATCAAAGTGTTGATGTCCACTTCGGCTTTTTGTTACTCAAGCGAGGTTGTGGCACGGAGGAAGGCTTAGATTTGTCCGTATGCTGTCCGCAGTTCTATGGTTATGAAGGAACCGGCTTCCGTAGGTGTCCTATCGACTGGACACATTTTTTGACACACTTTCGGGAATAAATCTGTTAATCTGGTCATGTCCATGTCTGCACGAATAACCACGTTGACGAGTCGTATCAAGACATCACAACATGGTTGGATGCTTTGCTCTTTCACCCTACATTCCATATGGTAACGTGACTTAGATAACCTGCCGCGTTCCTTCCTTGTGTGATTGACACTGTTGGAAGATCCACCTCGTCCGACACAACTGGTGTCGGTACTATCCTTTGTCTCACCCCCCCTTTTACACAAATTATTACGCTCATGGGTTGGAACGGCCTCTGGTCACGAACACTGACAAACCAAAAAGCCATCAGACCTTCTTGCACGAGTTTACGTTATAATAGACCTCAACCGGAATAACACGACACATTTTGTCTGAACTCGGTCACATGAGCTAAGCGGTACATGGTTGCACCGAGAGGATTTCCTCTGCGTGACCTGTACAATTTCTGTCAGCAAAGGAATTACAATTCAAGAATAGCTCTCATATCAGCGCATCCGTTCGTCACACCCTGCAAGATTTCACTGGTTCGGTAAGTGATCCACTATGATCAGTTGTACAATGCTACCAAGATTCTGATGGATCCAAACATTTTGTTCCTTATTTTTTTATTCCTTTATATTTGGTATACTGCTACTTACATGTTAGATATGTTTCACTGGCTTTACTACCTACTGATTACCAGTAAAGTTTGCGCCAACATTTCTAGGAATGTGAACGCAAGATCTGCGAAAATTTTAACAAATCAAATTCTAAATAGACCATCAAAATCTAAGTGGAATCAATCGAACGGAGAACACCGGTTGAAATTAACGCATTGTGTGACTAGAAATATGCTGTTGATATAAATAATCGCCGTACGAGCAAGCGAGCATCACTAAGAAGGTTTACTATAATGGAACGAAAAGCTAGTTTGCGAAATCACAGGTACGTTTGAGTTTACCATGTACCTATCAGAATCACTACTAGCTCAAACGAGTTTTTTTAACGCAAGTAAAAGTTTGGAACTCATAATCAACACTTGAACACTGCCAATGGTAAGTAAACGGGGTCACTACTGCGAGGACGCTTATGTCTGGCAGTAAAGTCTACTGAAAAAAGAGGGTGTACACTGGTCTCCAGGGTAAAGGATGGACTTCCAAGGCTATGTTAGCATTTCGTTGTTCAAGGGACCCGGGCGATGTTGACTCCCGGCAGACTCAGTGAAAAAGAATTAAACAACTACAAGTTTTCCGGCTAATGCACTGATTAAACGGCAGCCCGTGAACTCGAATATTTGGCCGCTAGATGCGATGCTAATATACAGTGTACCACGCCGCCAACCTGTTTGCATGCTTGCGAACGTATTCAACGGTAAGGCTATTCTCTTACGACGTATTGTCTCACTGTCACTTGGCGTACTCAGGTTTAGCAGTGCTTACAATCTCCAGGCCAATTGTTTGTGCTAATGAGTTGTGGCGTGCCAACTGATAACAGTCGACTTACTTGGTTGTAAGTTGTATATTGCAGTTAGCTTTCAGTTTATTAGGCACAGAACTAGTATGATCAGAGCAAACTCTCAATATTATCTCCTGCTCAGAAAAAATCAGTGGGTATACATCTGCTTTGATGCAATGCGTATGAGATAGCACATTCAGATAATCTACAAACAGATATGCGTGGTTAACTGCAGGTTGAAAAATCTTACAAAGAAACCCTGTAAAATAGTTTAACAATTTTGAAGAAAGTGAGTGACACCTTACGTCCAGTTTCGTAGAAAGATTAGTTTTAATGGCTGCCATTACCTGGCCATACAGTACATAGCATCTGTCTGTGCATAAAATTATCAGTAAACGATTCATCATTTACAGGACAGTACTGAACTGAGAACCAGCATGCATTGAACAGTGTAAATGAAGAAAACAAATATACGATAGTTATCTAACCGAGCTTTGTCCCGCTGACCGATAAATAGCGACAAATTGCATTCATGAACGAAACAGGTGTACACAATAGTGAGGATTTGGTTGAAACGGAACAATTTTCCGGTGGAAATTGAGACACGTCATGTTGTGATTTTGGATCTACTGCATTACTTGTACACTATGACATGATGTTATGTGGCCGTGATGCTAAAAACGGGAGGCGATATATGCCATTTCTTATTTCTGTGGCGATATTAAAGAACTAACTATGGGATTTATTAGATTCGTAGGAATTTCGTAGATTAGAGTATGTTGAAATTGCTTGGTGTACATCTAAATATGTGTCCGAATTGTAAGAGGGAAACGACAGTTCGAAAGGCTTTTTGATTTCCTTAAAGTCAGTTACGCAATGAATGCGAAGAGGAAAATCGTAGAATAACGAGTAGTATATAATCCGAAATTCGGCTTCTTACTGATACACTGAACTCACTGTAGTTTACGGCAGAGAGCGGCTAGTTGGCATCAGCAATGGGAGGTCGTGAGCAATTCAGTTTTAGCGCAGTGTCCCAGGTTATCAAGTTCTCCGAATACTCGCTTTGGTTTCCCGAATCAATGCTTCAGATCCGCGCCTAAAATCTATTATCGATGATGCAGTAACAACAGACTCTCTCTTGCGATGTTCCACAATGAACATACCCCGACGTTAAAAGAGTGTTCTCTGTAATTCAAACGGCTCGTCTAACGTTGCAGCTTTAGCGAGTTGCTCCTGAAATGACAATTCTCTCGAAACTTGCCCTTATGAGACAGTGCTTGGGATTGTGGCTGCCCAGATTTCGTCCTTGAATCACAGTCGATTAAATCAACTGAGTTTACGAATCGGCCAATTACCACTATAGATCTGCTGATCTACGGGCAGGTCAACGTTATCATCATGCAAAAAAGAAGAAGAAATGGACAGTTAGTGTTTGGACCCTATATGTATACGAGAAATGCTCTAAGTGTTGTTCACGGTTATGCCCATACAAAACATTTTCCTTTTCATCAGCACGGCATGTTTTGTAACAGTTGCAGAGATTGCACTGTGTTTCGAAATTATGGCCAACTTAAGTTCCTTTAGCGCTTGTGTTTCAGATGGCTCGAAAGTAAAAAATCTGATGGGGGTATTATCCAGCAGTCTTGAAAGCAAAATATACATGGATACAAAAGTGGTTTGGCTCGGGTTGACGCAAAATATTTGCATCATCAGGATTTTACAGAGATGATCTCGAACTGGGACGACACGCAGTCACATGCTGGTACTCTCCGATGGAGGTAGGGTTAAAACGTGGGCCTGTCAAGAAAGGCATTAATTTAAAATTAACCACTCCATAGAGTTCACCGGGCGATATCCAAAGAAATGCAAACCTTGAACTTTAGTCGTACAATTGTTGAATGACTAGTAATTCGTTGCAACCCTGTTGCCACTGAAAAACTAGATAAAACGGTTGCATCTATTAATAACTCTGCACCCCATGCAAGCTTATCTTGAAGTCAAAACTATGTGAAATCAGGGGAGCCAATTCAGCCTTGTGTATACCGTACATCTCCATTAATGAATACTTAAAACAAACAACCTTTGATTTTTCCCTACTATTCACGTATGGTGGTTGCGTTTTTCTGGTGACTAATGAGTGAATTACAGAGAGAACATGTCTCCATATTTGCATACTCATCAAAATCAGCTAAGGCGTAATATGCCTTCTGTCAAATTGTGCTGATTCACCAGTTGACCTCACTTGGAATACACTGACACCAAGTAATGTCGTGTCTCATGTTGGCTGAGAATCGATACTTTCATTTCACTGAGGGTGAGTTATGATTTATGGGCACTTGAGTGAACAGCTCGTTCTGTGTATGCGCTTGTCTGTGGTTTTCAATTGCGCTATCACATACACTATGATCGCTGATGACACTGGCAGGACACAAATGTTCCGCCTGACTTTGAAGGATGCCACCCTATCTCTGGTGGACTAAGTATCCGGTTGGTGACAGTTCGCACACCTTGTTATTAAGCTACGTTTTTGTAAAATGAAGACTTTTGCTACACTAACTACACCTTGGGGGCCACAGCCCATAAACAGGTTTAATTACCCGGTTATTGAGATATACCATCGTTTAGAAGACTAGTAATATGAACAACGTGGGAAAAGCCCGAACTGGTGGTTGGTTCGATTCTTCAGCAGATACCGCTGATAAAATCTTCACACAAACCAAACTATCGCACCAGGCTTTGCTGGTAAGGGGCTTCACAGTCACAAGACCGTTAAACCATAAACACAAAATTGAGTTAGTAATTCTTATCAATTTATAAGGTTAGCTAACTTCTCACTTCGTCCATGAGAGGTGTCATTAATTTAAGTCTCAAGCACACAGTTAACTGTCCTCCAATCGCTAAAGTTACTAGCGTGCAAAAAACTGGAGACCACATCCTTTGGGAGCATACAGCACAGTGCTGATTTACTTTTACAAAAACATTGAGCAATTTAGTCGCTACGAAGGTGCTTCGAAATGACCGGCTTTTTACATTCTGTTGTAGCAATACAACTTTGGTCAACAATTGATGTTCAGTGGACCGTGTAAATGAATGTTACATGTAGGAACAAATGAGAAATAAAGGCTTGAATAACAGGCGATCAGAGAAGAGAATCAAACTGCAAATATTTTATTCATTCAACATGAAAGAGTAAGTTGGGTCGATCATAATACAAGCTTCACTCTAGAGTTATATACAAGAGAATGATCACGGCATTATGCGCCTGCGGGACGGAGTTTGAATGTACCTAGAACGGTGACAAGGTGTACATGAATGAGGTGTGTAGCATGATAAAGGAAAACCTTTACATTACAGAAGACAGTGTGGGGGACTGAAATCAGTTGGAACTGTTGAACAGTTCGATTCTTCATCGGACGCCTATAAAAATATTGGTCGAATGAGGCGGATAGATGGTATGAATCAAGGAGTCGAGTTCTACTATGAAGTGTTTGATTGGTATATTATAAGCTTTCGGTTGACAAACGTTCATGGTTAGTTCATAGCTAATCAACCGCTATCCGTATCCATCCTAACATCGATTAGCCATAATACCGGAATGCGCTTATTTGCTTTCAGTCGTACTGTTCTGTTAGCACAGGAGCCGGCAGACTTTGATGTGACTCATTTGAAGCTGCTTGTCTCGCTTGCGTCACGCCTAGATCACCCGAAAGCAGAATGGACTTGCAGAGGCCTCTCATCTAGCCCGGGCACCATTTGTCCAAACTTGGAGTCCGCCATCACTCGACTACTCGGGTTGTCTCAACTCTGTATTCAGCTACAAGGCAGCCGTCAGTCTCACTAGAATGCCTTTTGCTCTGGCACTCAAGACAGGACTTGCTTAATCTGTCTGGTCTTTCGGACATCAATGTCCATAGTCGATAGTTATGCCAGTGTGAGTGGATTGCTCATGTAGGCGTAGGTAGACTACCGGTTTGCCTGTGCTGTCCATGTGCGTACTGTGTAGTGTGAACATCCCCACGCGTGCAGCGTTCATCGTGAACGTGTAGCCTGTAACCCCGTCAGTTCGGAAAACGGGCACAAACGAACTAGCTTTGTTTATTGTCTTCACCCGCCAGGTGCTTGTCCTCTCACTCCATGAGAACTAACCAAACCTTGTGTCTGTCAACTTACTCGTATGTACATTGATCGTGCATCTCCGTCTCCACAGTTAAACCTAGAGAACCACCTCGGGCCACCTTTAGTTGACATTCAGCGAGGTGAAAGTAATGTCGAAACATCTTAAACCAAAAAAAGTGTAATCTTAATCATTGGTTGTCGGGGCCTCCGTCGTTTGGTGCACACAACCTGAGATTCTCGGAAAAGCATGGCGTAGACACTTTGGCATCCTACTAAACCTACCGGCTACTACTGATTAGGTGACTGTGAATAAACTGTATCAACAAGTCGTTGGATCTGTACTTGTCATCGAACCAGGTTTAACGTAGGTATTAAAGTCCATTGGACACCTGCGAAACAGGGAGGGTGAAAGTTAATTTGTGTCGCAAGAGGATTTTCTGAAGAACGATGGACTAGTTTTGGAACGTGTTTCGTTCCAGTTTATTCAGTTTATTTGCCAGGATGAATTAGTCCCCTATTATTTCAGGTATATCCTGATTGTACCTTTGTTTACAGGCTAGGATAGCAAAAATTGCACCGACGGTTGTCGGATCATCAGTCCGCTGAGATGCGCTGGAAGGGTTTAAGCAGGAGCCCTGTTTATCCGACTAGATGCGGAAGGTTTGATGGCCAGTGCCGTAGACGCAATCGTCCGCTTTGTCTTTTTATAAATATATTTCGCCATAGTGTTTGTTTCTGTGAGCCATAGGACAATGTGGATTTTGAATGCAAAAGTGAGTTCATCAGTTCAGTTGGTGATGTGCGTGGGTATGAAGAGGAGGGTGAAACTTGAATTAGGTAAGCAAAGTCCGGGTGATCACTAATTGCTATACAAGGATTTTATCCAAGTAATTCTTTCGTTTTGCAATATAAATTTTAGATCTTGAGACGGGACGTCTGAAGGAGGAGATCTCAGCAGTCAGTGAGCAACACTTGCCCACTCATGACATACAGCTCACGGAACGAAAAGGAACTGCGTGTGCCACAGATTGTGGCAATATCATTACGTAAGGTCGCGAAGGGCGGGTCTTCGAATGTGCTGGTGATCCTATCAACTTGCTCACAGTATACCATCAACGAGGAGAGGACGATTACGGCAGACGCAGGTACCTTATATCTGTTATGTCTATTTACGCGTCCATACCGCCGTTGTTCGTTAAATTCTTCGTTCCCCGTTCGCTGCTATACTTTTCCTTTGCTTCAGTCTTGTTGATACGCTGTATGCCAAACAAATTTTGGTTTTCTGTACAATTTTACGTTTTCGTCAATCTCGCCAATCCTATCCGGAGTGCTGCAAAATATACTCTCATACCGAACTACAGTTTACCTTACATTTCCAGTATAAATTTTCCCAGTTAAGTCTTAACTTTGGAATCTCTCTACTTTTTGGTTAAGAGAGATATGAGTTTCATTTTCACACTAGCCTGTCATTTGCCCAACCAGTACTGACCAACACGACCACAAAATACCTTCACTCACAAGCCTTTCAGTGTTTCGAGATTACATTAGATATTTGGCGTGTAAGTGGAAACACAAATGGTTTGTCTTGCACCAGTTCTGGGGATGGTTTTAGGCAGCTGTCTTCTAGTTCAGGTGAATGTAATGGGCTAATCAGAAACAGAAAACTTTAGCGATTACTCACTATAGGTAGGTTGAGTTGTGCTGAACCATGATTTGCTCAGCTCAGTAATGCGGACAGTAGTCGCATGTAACTTAGTCTGGAGTCTAAACAATGTAATAGATTGGTTTTTAATAATGCACCCTGTGGTGAAAGTACGGAGGAGACCACTAACGAATTTGGTGGAAATCATGTGCTTACGCTCTTGGCTACGCATAAATCCATCGGAATTCTGGTAGAAAAGTTTGTTAAAACGGACAGCGTTCATGAACTGCGAAGTGTACGATCGCGTAGTTCAACAGTTAGCTCTTCTCCTAGCGATTTTCTAAGAAGCGTTTTCAGCAGCCTCCATGAGAGTGTCCTCACCTCGATCAGAAATGTAACACATTATTGTTCATGGTAAACTAGATACTCAAAGGGCTCTGTGGATCGGCAGCGTTAGACTAGGTGAGTTGCCTTCAAGTTTGTTGGGTAATACCCCGTCAGATTTTTATTATGCAGCCATTTGAAACACAAGCGCTAAAGGAACTTAAGTTGGCCATAATTTCGAAACACAGTGCAATCTCTGCAACTCGTCGTGTTAAGCTAAAAGGAAATGTTTTGTATGGGCATAACCGTGAACAACACTTAGAGCATTTCTCGTATACATATAGGGTCCAAACACTAACTGTCCATTTCTTCTTCTTTTTTGCATGATGATAACGTTGACCTGCCCGTAGATCAGCAGATCTATAGTGGTAATTGGCCGATTCGTAAACTCAGTTGATTTAATCGACTGTGATTCAAGGACGAAATCTGGGCAGCCACAATCCCAAGCACTGTCTCATAAGGGCAAGTTTCGAGAGAATTGTCATTTCAGGAGCAACTCGCTAAAGCTGCAACGTTAGACGAGCCGTTTGAATTACAGAGAACACTCTTTTAACGTCGGGGTATGTTCATTGTGGAACATCGCAAGAGAGAGTCTGTTGTTACTGCATCATCGATAATAGATTTTAGGCGCGGATCTGAAGCATTGATTCGGGAAACCAAAGCGAGTATTCGGAGAACTTGATAACCTGGGACACTGCGCTAAAACTGAATTGCTCACGACCTCCCATTGCTGATGCCAACTAGCCGCTCTCTGCCGTAAACTACAGTGAGTTCAGTGTATCAGTAAGAAGCCGAATTTCGGATTATATACTACTCGTTATTCTACGATTTTCCTCTTCGCATTCATTGCGTAACTGACTTTAAGGAAATCAAAAAGCCTTTCGAACTGTCGTTTCCCTCTTACAATTCGGACACATATTTAGATGTACACTAAGCAATTTCAACATACTCTAATCTACGAAATTCCTACGAATCTAATAAATCCCATAGTTAGTTCTTTAATATCGCCACAGAAATAAGAAATGGCATATATCGCCTCCCGTTTTTAGCATCACGGCCACATAACATCATGTCATAGTGTACAAGTAATGCAGTAGATCCAAAATCACAACATGACGTGTCTCAATTTCCACCGGAAAATTGTTCCGTTTCAACCAAATCCTCACTATTGTGTACACCTGTTTCGTTCATGAATGCAATTTGTCGCTATTTATCGGTCAGCGGGACAAAGCTCGGTTAGATAACTATCGTATATTTGTTTTCTTCATTTACACTGTTCAATGCATGCTGGTTCTCAGTTCAGTACTGTCCTGTAAATGATGAATCGTTTACTGATAATTTTATGCACAGACAGATGCTGTGGACCGTGGTGGCCAAATCGCTGTGATTTTGGAGACAAGCGATCTGACATGAAATGTGCGTATAGTCCAGACCGGTCAGTCTGGTTGTGGTTACAGTGTTGTGTTTGGAATGTTTGTTGAGCGGACTTTGATTAGGATTCCTGTTTTAGGATGAGCTATTGGTATGAGACTTTCAGTTAGAATTCCTGTGAACTGGTTTGTGTTTCTTATCGGAATGCATTATTTTGATACTACTGTAGGTCTAAGTAGACGTATATAATTCTTGTTCAGCTTTTTCAAAAATGTCCCTGAATTTCAAGCTATCCTTCATCGTTGACAATCACTCACAATTGATAGCAGCTGTCGCATTCCCACAGACGTTCCAGTCGGCCCATTCCACAAACAAGCACTAGACTAGAGTTTCGCTCTCATTAGAGCTCGTCAGTAGTGCGTATTCTCGCCACTGCTGGGACTAGAACTGCGGCCGCGCTGTTCATGAGGCAACCGTGTTTACCACTGCGCCATTGACCTCACGTTAGGCACGACCGAATTATCATATGTGAACGCTCAACCACTTCCGCTTTTGAGTAATGATCAGGTTGCTCGATCATCTCAATAGGAGACACAGTTGCTGTCTTTTAACTCCAGTCCATAACCTCGCGATTTGAACTTCCTAGACAGGTCGAAATCTCTGATCTCATTAAACTTGTTAGGCGTTCATATTTGGTCGTGCCTAATGTGATGTCAGTGGCCCACTGGTAAACATGATTGCCTCAGGAACAGCGTGGCCGGAGTTCTATTCCCGGTCGTGACAAGACTATGTACTAATGACGAGTTCTAATCAGAGCGAAACTCGAGTCAGACAGCCAACCAATCCCTGTGTCTGTCAGCCTGCTCAGACGCGCATTGGTCATGCCGTCCTGTTCGCTGTTGAAACTCAGAGAACCTTTCTGGAAAATCTAAGGTGATATCAGAACATCTTTAGTTTAGTAAGACATAGACAAGCATTATATCCCACGTGGGTGACCTGAGCCCTGTTCGTGGGACAGTCAAGCTTCCTTGGTTCCTGTAGTCATGCATATTATAAAATCAGTGGATGGTGAGCCAATATACTCTCAAGATCCAAAATCCAGTTCTCACTCAAGATGGACATATGTTTGTTGCATCTTTCCATAAGCGAGCAAACATCGAGGCGTTTATATACTGCATGTAATAAACCGCGAGCCGATCAAACCTAGTGCAAAAGCGCGGTGGTAATTTGGCTGTGTAAATTGTTACAAATCAGGCAATAAACACAGGGTAGAGACTGGCACGAGTGACAGTTAGACTGGGGAGGTGATAATCATCAGAATTACCTTGCAGTTGAGAATAGTTACATTAGTGTGAGACGCTGTTCATTGCACGATCACATGCGTATGATTACGTGCGCGTGATTGGCTGCATGCAGCCAGGTCATAACAGCTTATTATTTAGGAATTCTAACCAAAATGACATTTAACTTTACAAAAGCGATTAATCAAAGCTTTAATCTGAACACGAAATATACAACCCATGGGAAATCTGTATTGCACCTAATCACTAACATAACTTAGCTGACTGAACCGACCACATACAACCACCCCGCGACAATGGCACTCCCGACCATCTCAGTGTAATACATCATACTAACTTACAACACTGATATGTCTAACACCATTTGCACTGAAGCTATACCTATATCTTAATTCAACTACAAATTGCATAATTCATATAATTTAGGTCGTTGCGTATGATCTGCCATCCCGATGGAAGTACTGAACAAGTTAATCGATTTCATGTTGAAAGCTGCATGTTCATGATTATCTTGTGATAATAACTATCCAATTGATTCTTTTTTTCATGTGATTAAAGGCCTTCTTTAAGTTATTCTACCACCAACAAATAAGTTTATAAATGTAACAAACCGGAAATTAATGAAAAGTTCTGTTCTAGAGGGATGAGCATCGGAATAAGATGGTTGTCTACAAGTTTGCATGCTGTTTAAAAATTGTTACTAATCTGCAACCCAGACTATGGAATAGAGCACTCGCACCTACCGGGAAACTGTCACACTAATCAGTTGTTATCATATCAGATCACGATTTATTGCTATACACTGAAAGCCTCTAGCGGCTGCAGATAGGCCATCCAGCCAACCAAGATTGCCCGTTCGTCACCAGTTACTGTATTTCGCTAAAGAGTGTGAGTTCTGTGATTTCAAATTTAATGAGAAGTCTTGATAGTGGTTAGCTATTAATGCTAACGAGACAAACGCTGTCATCCTCCGAGAAAATTTCGACATGGTTCTTTGCTGAATAGGGTTAATCCAAATTTCCGTCAATTCTCGCTAACCAGAAATGATGCGCATTTGATTATGTAAAGTTTGCGACTTGGACTTCATCTACATGTGTTGATCACGAGAGGATCGATTGCTGATGACAAGGTGGTTACAGATTCCTCCTTATTGAACACTGATGTTTCCAAGCAGTACCTACTACATGCTACAATTGAAAGTTCAGGTGGGATGATTTAGTGCTGACTGATATAAATTTCAATTTGAACATCACCCACAATTGATCGCAGCTGTCGCATTCCCACAGACTTTCCTGTCGGCCCCTTTCGAAAACAAGCACTAGACTCGAGTTTCACTCTCATTAGAGCTCGTCAGTAGTGTGTATTTTTGCCTCGCTGTTCATGAGGCAACCGTGTTAACCACTGCACCATTGACCTCACGTTAGGCACGACCGAATTATCATATATGAACGCTCAACCATTTCGCTTCTGAGTAGTAATGGTGAATACGCTGTCCCACTAACGACGATAGCTGCGGCAACAATTCTGTTCTGGGTGTGGTTACTCCCTGATGATTAGATCCAACAAACTGTAGTTCTCACGTGATGACTTCTTCCAAAAAAGCTGTCTCACTTGCATTTGAGGTTTGCGCTCTACTATCAGTTGTGTTTTGTTTCTATTCATAATGCTCATTCGTTTATATGGACTATACAGCAACCACTTTACTGATTATGAAAAGCCATATCACAACTACGCACTCGAACTAGTAGGTTTCTGCCCAACTAACAATTAATCGGGCGGGTAAAGTCTAGTTTGTTCTTAATTGAAAATGTGTTCTCCTGTCAAAGATAGTTCTTAAAACAACGTTGACTTTTGATGTCTAGATCATCTAATAAACAAAAACTGCATCCTACTAAGGATTTTTAAGTTACAAAGTGGCAACTAAAGTTTGGACAAAAACCGAACCACCTTTGCTTAACTTTTCAAACGAGTTAACTAACATTCTCTGATTACTTCTATTCCTTCTTCCTTTCAAGGTGGTCTGAAAGTTCTAGACAACTGGTTAAATTTTTAATTTTTTTTTAATTAGCGTTTCAAATGTAAAAGATAAAAAAGAGGCAATTAAAATGCTAAGTGTTTAAAAAAGTACATTGAAGACGAGATTTTTAGCGATGGATGATTGATCAGCGTTAATCCAACATTTGTCAACGTTTCACGGCTCCCCAGGTCATTAGTCGTGGTTTTGTAATGTACAGCGACGTTACTTCTAAAATACACAACATTCATTTGTCTCAATGTCACTTACACGATACAGATCCGGCCAACGGTCGTACAGTTTCTTTAAGAACCCTGGTTGAAACCATACAGTTCCTATCTGTTATTCTGCTATAATGAGTCAGATTCAAAATTCGTTACCATTTCCTTCAGTCATGTAAATAATTGCGTGCAGCGGACGCTTGCACCTTGCTAACCGATCTCATACTACCCTAATCCTCAAAGTCGTTCTTTTTGCACACTTCCGAATTCTGCGTAACAAGCATGAAAGTTCTATTCATTCTTCGCTTGGCAGAACTTTGAGTACTTCGTAGTGGGTATCCCCCCATCTTGCGCTTCTACCTTACTCTGCTTGGTTATTGCCGCTGGTTCCAGACCAGCCCAAAGCTAAATACTTGCTTTTCCAAGAATTACTCGAAATACACGGCTTGTTTTTAAAGCGTTCATTTAGTTCCGTCTGTGTTGGAACCGAAGTCTGATCACCATTCGGTGAATGCTGTTTAAGCAGCTATTGAGTGAGCATAAAGTACATCCATGCTTATACAGTGTGTATATTTTTCCGAAAATTATCAGGTAGTACTTGCAGAAAATCAGGATATATTGCTAAAACGCTGACATTTTTATTAGGATAAGTCTAACTGATTAATTACGTATGAGTATTTAGCAAACAAAGAGTGAGCTCTATGCTCATCTGATTATCCAAATATAATCCATGCGATTTTACAGTGGTCTACTTATCTAAGTGAATAACCTGTAATTTATTTTGGCGTATAAAAAGACGTTTGAACACAAAGTACGAAAAAATATTTTTATTGTGCCTATAAGTGGTAAATAAATGAAACTCCTGCTAAACGACCGCTTAACCGGGGAAGTTTTTGAACAAATTTTTAGCATACTGCTGAATTACTACTTGGGTTGTCTAACCATAGGAAATAAACGCGATCGGACCCAGTAAATTAGGGGTTACAACACCGTTTTTCTACCCATACTCGAACTGTCACAGAACGGTATGTATATCTAAATTCGGGTCATCCAAGACAATGTTTGGTGCTAATTTTAAAGGTGGTCACTGTAGAAACTCCTCCATGTATATATGCTATTAATGAATGATGTCATGTTACTTCTAAGTTTTGTTCCATCAGGTTCAAGCCGCGTCGCGTTGTTTCTGGACCATGTGGTACACATTACAAGTCGTTTATTCTACTTCTTGGTTATATAGCCCTAGCTCTACGCCACGTTGTCTTAAATCATGTCAATATGCGCTATGCTTCTAAAATCGGCTGCACAGTAATGAGGTGTGCATGCCTGATAGGTTTAATTTGTACATCGATAGAAATCCAGTGGGTGTACGCTGGTAAACTAAGACAAGAAAGATTGGTGGCTTGCACAATCTGAACACATCAAGGATGTTTGTAAACTTATACTGCTTTCAATTTTTGCAGTGTTGAATGTTGCGTGTGCATGCCATTGTTTTGTCTCAGCTGAATCGAGTGAAATACTTTGGTTTTTCCCACTTCCTGTGATTGATGAGAATATAGGAAATTATTGAGCCATCCACAGCCTGCGTCTTCTGACATTACTGTCTGGATTTATTTACTGGAGACAGTAAATCTAGTCGTTATCGTTACCTGTTTTTATTGGCGCTTCAGTGACGGTGGTTTACATGAATTGTAATAGACGCCGGTGATTCATCCTTTCACAGGTACACGTATACGTGAGACAGACTGTACACTAACCACGTAGGTCGAATTATTTACAGGTTCCGTTGAACAGAGCTGGCCTTAGTGAACATCACGTGTTGTTCAGCTACTCAGCCCAGTGCAACCTTGTAGTGGTCTCCAGTTGTCAAGCAGGATTCGTGTAAATAATCACATCTGAGCCATCAAAACAATGGCGATCAACATCAGCTGGATCAATAGTACAGAACCAAGGTTGATCGGCCGAGAGAAAGAACACACGACTTTGAGTTTATGCAACAGGGTATAAACTTGATGCGACAGTAGTAAGAAACATTAGTGCAAGTAATGAATAAAAAAAACGTGTAGCAATGGGTTCCCCAGCGGCGAACTTCGCGTCCAAAAGATCGTTGTGCTGAAATTACAGGTAACTGATATTAAAGGTGAGAACAACGATTTCAAATCGAACACCACTAGGGCAGCCCGTAATGTTATTCACAACCAAACACTAACTAACAACGTCTTGCATCTTTGTTTACTCTATATTATTAAAAATTTGGCGAGTAAACGCATGAGGCTGCCTCACTCTGTCTTCCCATTCCCACTCTCTTACCCGTTTTACTGGAATTTGCAAAGCTGAACTATGTAACCAGATGCGTAATCATGTATATGAAGCCCAGTTTTCGTTTGGTTCTGCCCAGCAGACGTTTCCTGACTTTCTAAGCGCCCATCAGCGTTACAATGCTCGTTCAATATCTTGTTTTTCTTACTAGAGTTCAACATGACAGCAAGTTTATAGCCATACATCCAATGCGAGATTTCTTCAAACAGAGTTTTTGTACCTTATTTTCGTCGAAACTCCTGAACGCAGAATAGTTGTTTGTGATGAAGACGTTTGGATACCATCAAATATTGCTATTATTTCGAGTGGGAGAAAAACGTACCGAAGTTCAGCTTTCCTATTTAGAATGAATTTAACGTCAGATGATCCATTTAGAAAGAAAACTGATATCTCAAATTTGTCTCATGCTGCATTGAACTGTTAATTTACAAGTTTGATTTACTAAAGAATAAGCCAAATCGTGTTTATCGTTCACTGTATGACTGCGTGCTAATGGTAGCAGAGTATATCCAGAAAATGCCACGATATTCAAACCCATATGAATATGTGGAGCCATGTCATTGAACAGAGAAACTACGGTTTTTGTTTGTATTAGAAATGACAAAGGTGACAGTGAAATAAACAGTACGACCAAATTCGCCACAAAGGTTAATCTCCATAAATGTGAACTACAGAATATCAGTGGCCGTACAATGACTAAAAGTGCTTTCTGTCACCTCGTGAACTTATATTTTGATAAACAGTATCTTGACAGATATGTTTGGCAAGAAACGTGTGTGCCTGATAGACGCCATGGGGCCGGATTGCTTCATAAAATAAATGTGAAAAACAGTCCTCTCATATTTTAAAGATTAAGTCGAACAGCAAGGTGGTTTGGCAGAATTACATAATGCTTCTTGTCTACAGACTACTTACGTAGTGGTCAAACCACAGTCGTAAACGTATTAAAATAATGTTTATTTCTGAGAATGAAGCACAAGATTCTGAGCTTTGGCTGGACTCGGAACAGCGATAAAAACGGAATATCCGAAAGTTAAAAGCGTCTTACCAACCGCTGCCTGGGGCCTAGTGATGTTATGAGCCAAGAACGCGGATGACGTAAAAGCTGTTTAATGGGAAAACCAATACATACATATATTATGCTTTTCAGCATGACGACAAACAAAAACACTCATCTGCACACTACACTGTTCTCAAAACGTAACAAATGCCACGGACGCCAATGCTCAGTTCCTTTATGTACCGTGAACCATTTCATGCCACGCTGCATTCCAATGTTCCTCTTTCTACTTTTCTCATGGCTAATTCAGTGTCAAAATCCATGCCCCTGTCCCGCTACTGAATAGTAATGGTTTGAGCAGTATAGTGCGATCGCTCGTCCTTACCATAGTAGTTTTAGCTTTCTAAACGGTTGCCCGTTTATCTGAATGTTTTATGTGGAATGTATTAAACCATACTATTAAGTAGTACTTCTTGTCTCAGTATGCTTCCTAAAAGTGTTTATGCTGTAACAAATCATACCATCCGCTGGACAGAGAAAATAATTAAGTGATAAACACTGACAGAGTTGATGGCAAGTGAAAGATAATTGAGCTCAAACGTGAAGTTTTTGAACTTCTGGTGTGATTCCTTGGCTAACTTGGTGAAGAATCTTTGGCGTGTTGTTACCGTTGTCGGTTCGATTCCGAGGCATAGAATATTCACAGTTGGTTCTGTCACAATATATTTTATCTGTTAGGTTAGTTACCAGTAATGCACACTTTCATATACGTCTGGGATTCTGTTCGAAACACTGACAGTTGTGACCGCAGGTTTCCGGTCCACCATGACATCCAGGATCTGAAATAATCACCATAATTGCATGGAAGTAAAACCAACACCGGTTGGCTGTATTCGATCTGATAAGATATGCCTAGACTGTCATTTACACTCGTCTGCATATTTTTTTTAAAATGATGAATACATATACAGTCATCCACACAGAAGGGAATCAAGCTGTCAGTGTCGCCTACTTCTCGATACCCAAAAATCAAACTCATTCATTCAGCTCACCACGGATCAATTAAGCTCGACATGCTGTCTATCGGAAATCAAAATTTGGCGGTCGACTGAAACCGAATTCACACCAACGAGTTAGACCTCAGCAGCAACAAATGTATGAAAGAGTAAGCACGAATAACCTCTGCTGTAGGCCATACGACAATCGCACTGTCACACTTATGTTTCGGTCCATCCATCACTCTTTAGAGAGGGTGTGGTCAACTGGATTCTTATGATCACTTCCTCATTGTCATATAAAATGAGAGCTACGAGAAAGCCGACTGTTTTTATTATCCGTTCAGAATGATCAAGTTTATTGAGTTGGCTGTCCTATATGGTCGTGCACTAGAGTTTAACAAGTCTCGCAGCAAAATGTGCTCTTTCCACAACGAATTTCTACTAACTGTGCCATAATTATTAAGATGCGCGGTACTTGGGATATGATATTCAGCCAGGCTGAGACACGACCGGCAGCTAATTGGTGTTGAACTCGATTGGCTGAAGTATGAATGGCATTCAGGACAGGTCGCTTAGATAGTCTGTTCGGAGATACGAGTGGACGTTCGCAATCGTGTACAAACTCGAGGACGAGGAGTGTACCATTTTTATATCAGGTCCCACCTGTCTAACCAGTGTCACCTGACCCTGAGGACTATAATTATAACGCCGCTGAACTGAAGGTCCTTAATCAGAATGGTAGGTTATCTGCGCCTAAAACCAAAGAAGACCAACCCATTGACGTCAAATCATACTACATTTACCAATTCTGATGTAAGTGAGGAGAAAGTTACGTGGGCAGATTTCTATACTGTTTTGCTGCTAGAAACGTCATGATAACCTAGCGCCATTTACTCATCTTCTTGTGAATGCTGGGCAGCTTAACTCAATTATCGTCTAGCTACTATCAGCTGGATAAAACTATGAGGTCTGTCTCCTGTGAACTGGATCACACGACGATTGCTTGGAGCAACTGTCGCGACTGATGTAATCTTATTGCCTTCAGTGGAGTTGATCCGGCATATTGTACGCATGGCTTGGCTGAACAGGACGGGCAGACCGTATGTGTCTTCGTTCATGTGTTCTACTTACTATCCAGACGCTTAAGAGATTCCCTCCACTCAGTCACTATATCAGTTCCAAAACGCCGACCCATCCAGTAAATCGAACGTCGCTCGTGTACATGCCCCCATGAGGGTTGACACTTCGCCAATCAATTCTTGGAAACTGACAGTGTTGTACAATTCAGTTCTGACTGGCACTCATACTACTCAGTATTCGTAATATGGACAAACCATATGTACTTGTGAAGCATTTCGGAAGTAATCGGTGAATTTTTGTTTGTTGGTAACACTCCACACCTGACACGGTAGCTTATTTCACTCACAAGGACTAATTGGAAAGCTGACGGTATTTTAAGTGGGTTAGAAATGACTAGCTGAACGGACTGGTTAGCACCCAAACAGGGTGTGAACGAGAGACAATACGAGATTCACACTATGAATTACAGTAGACAAGGAACACGCGAAAAAGTAAGTCAACTGAGATCAGCCAGGTGTAGTGATCGAAACGTCAAGTGATTTCGAGAAATTCACGAGCAGAACTCATAAACTGGGTTTGTCGAAAGAGTCGTTCCACTCAGCCGTGAATGCAAATCAGTTTGACCTATACAAGACTAGTCACAATGTGTCAAAAGATTCGGCACTGTTAATTCCAGTTACACTGTTATCAATCTCCATAACTGAATCGATCTCGGAAATCAATCATTTCAGTGTAGTGGAAAACATATCTAATTACCTTGAAGTTTTGTAAATCAAATTAATGACCGGTGCTTATTACATGAGAACAGATTGAGGAGTCTCTGACTATGGTTTGGCATTTTAGCCAAATTGTTTTTTACTTAATTTCATTTATGATGGGGAAATTTCGATGAAGCGTTGAGAATGGCTCGACTTTCGACAGTGTTTCCTTGGTTTGTACCAGACCATAGAAATGGACTGATGCCCTGACCTCGCTAATGTAGTGTGCACACAACGTTCTCACTTGCTAATCTATACATTCTATAGCCAGTACGCCCAACTGCTATACTGAACAACCATTTCTCTCAGGAATAGTTTGTTATTGCGGTGACCGTTACATGGGTAGGTAGTCATTTTCCTAATGTTCACAGCTTAGTATATTCATTTGTTCTTCCTCATTCATATACGGCACACTTGGTCAACAAGTTGTTTCTAACGCACAAAAGACAAATTGGTACAAAAAATGCCTACGTATAGAACCATCATACAGCTTCTGGATTAGTGCAGTTCAATCAGACTCATGTCATTTATTCTGCTTTCATCTGGCAGATGGTGACCCACAAGTAGGTTTGGTTTGATAGTGACTACGCACAATATATTTACGCCGAAACGTAAGACTGTTGACACTGACCGAATCGGGAAAATCGGCGTATGCTAGACGGTTATCCATGATCAATTATATCCAAGCATGGTTTCGCAAAAGAAATGTGAGTGGCGGAAATATTAAAAAAAACTATTCAAACAACTTCCGCAGTTGAAAGTTAGATTGCTAGATTGGAAAACCCACGAACATAGACAAGCACTCACAACAGTTCGTATTTAATGTGGGTGATACTCTGTGAAAGGAGGTAATATTTCGCTACAGTGTGTTATGAGTGTTTTTTGGAATGCCCTTGAGTTACTGAGGTAGGCGTGATGGCTGTCTGATTGCAGATTGTTGTTACGTTAAACACTGTGATCTACTGGGTGCACGTAACAACTGGTCCAAAATTTTCTTTCCACTTTACAATTTCATCTGTCCTCCGTTTCTTCTGTCCTACTTTCGAAACCATACTGCTGAACCCTCTTACTCGGCCAACTGAGACCACAGTCTGTATAGTGGTGAACAGTTCCCTCCATGTTACGCTAGTGACATTGGTTAATCGGGTTATTGCACATATTCAACGAAATTATCTGGTCCCTCATTAATTGCCTTTCTGCTCATCTTTGTTTTTGTGCAAATAAAACTGTAATGTCCTGTCCCACTCTACATAAAGCAATCTTCCACCTCTTAATGTCGCATCAGGTTGTTATCTACTTCAAAAAGCAGTTTTCTCTTGGTTAATGTCCTAGTTTTGTTTGTTGGTAATGTATGAGCCAGGCTATCTCCAGTGCATCTCTCCAGTTCATCCTATGTACTGACCTTAGTTTTAACCTGACGCTTGAATTACGTTAGAATGCGTTGTTTATACTGATTATCGTTAATTTTACGCCGCGCAATATCCAGTCTACTAGTTCTGTACAGTTGAGATGTCCACATAGAAACTGAAATTCAGTTTTATTACATTCACCGTGTTTGTTGTTTCGCTATTTAGTAGCTAATGAGCCGTTGTCTTCACCACTCTCACCATCCTGTGATACAAAAATGAGTTGATTTATCGGCGATATGTGAAGAGGTTAAGAATAGCCATCTGTTTCACCGTCGTAGTTCCCTCGTACGTAGTTGACATTCAATTGTTATCCACTGAATTCACGGTATCGACTGATTACGAGATCTTAAAGAACCACTAATATGCAATCCTCTTAATGTCAAATTTGAAAAAACCGATAATCATATACATTCCTGGAATTCTGAGCCAACTTATATGAACGACTAAGATGGCTCTAATGTTATGGATTCATATTTTGATACCAAATTACTAACTGAGATTTACTCTTCCGTCAACGTTTTCCGGCTGAACAACCTTGAACCTTTCTTTTCACATATTCATCGCACAACACAACTGTCTACATCCACATATCACTCAACAAAAAATTGTCTTCATTTCAACAAAACTCCCAGTTAAATCCATCACTTTAAACGAATCGTTTAAAATTATCAGTTCAATCAACAGTTCCAGAGAGCTTTCAAGGAAAAACAATACCCGTGTCCAAAATTACTTGACCTTCTACCGACTGAAACATTTTGGCTGAAAAACGTTCGATCAGATATGTCCAATTTTGATACCCCGACATTAATCAGTCATGTGAAATGAATATCAACCTAACCATCACGGCAAGTGCTTTATTGTCGAGCGCTCCATTATTTCTGTATGTTGGCTAGTATGCCAACCTTGGTTTACGTCTCGGTCCACTTTGTGGGACCGAGGTGTTGCATTGATAAATTGGACTATCTAAACTACTTAATCACACAGGACTGTAGTCGCTCTGATATTTGGTTCTCACAGTCACCAAGTATCCTAGATATTACTGATCTCACCAGTGTAATGAAGCTGAATAAAGAGGGAATATCGGGACAGCTTACGCTCACAGTGGATCCAGTTGAACGGGTTGATCGAACTCTGGCCGTAAATCACTGAAGCATGACCGTGCTCTTCATGGCGATAGTATGCCGTCCATGCGTGTAAAGTCCTTTCAGTTAATCGTCCTGGTGTGTTCTGATTACCACAAATCACTGGCTACACATTAGAGATGCTTGGACGGCTACATGATTTGCCAGCTTGTTGCGTAAGCTATCAGGTATGCGTGTAATGGACAGTATCATTTGATATTTATTAAAAGCTCAGGGATTCGGATTATTTCGGATAAAACACCATCAACACTTGAACGCAGCTTTTGCACTCAGTTGGTTCAGTGAGGTCAGTAACCTAAAACTTACTGGTAAGTGCTGATCACGGCGTGATTGTCTAAATTGAACGGAACGAATTTGTTCATCCTCTCTTCGAAGTGATCGGGCGCACAAGGCTGTGGTTAGGTGTTTGGAGATGATCATCCGATCACACCTATTGTGTTGTGGTTAACAGGCCAGTCTTAAAAACACGAAGTGCAAATTCCGGTCCAGACGATAACGTGCACTACTGGTGAGTTCTAACAAGAGCAAAACTCAGGTCAAGCGCTCTCTTTTGAAGTGGGTCAGCAGAAAGGTTTATTTGAATGCAAAGCCTGCGATCAAGTATGGGCGGCAGTTTACTGGAAGTTTCGTTTCGGTTAGCCGTAGAAAATCCAGATATATTTTGATGATAGTACAGCCAGTGTGTTCTTCGATGATAATTAGACTGTATAAATGGTGCCGGTTTCGTTTACAGCAGATCACAAGGGTCAACCTGTCGTGGGTCGTTAGGCGAAACGAGCCGACGTCACTGCCAGTAATCTCTACGAAGATTGTGCAGCATGTTATTGAACTACATTTTGCACTGAATGAGCTGGATATTGCAAAATCTCCGCCTCTTTTATGAGACACATGTTGATGAGTACTTTTTTCCAATGACCTGCTCACGACCTTCTGAGTTTCATACTGCTGGCATGCTGCTGTCATTCAAAACATGAATGTCATTTGAGATGAGTGACTGGATGTTGATAGTTTATGAATTAAAACATTTCCTTTTCAACTTTTAAGTACAGACATGTTGGACGTTAGTTGAGCCGAGTGTTATAGTTCTGAGGCATATATGGTTTTTAAACACTTAGTTACCAGCCTTCGTCTGTATGTCAAACGTTTTTTCAGAAGGTAAAGTACAACAATTTATCGGTGTTAAGTTGGCAGTATCAAGATGAGATAATCAGTCGACCTGTGAAACTTCGAGTGGTTCGTATGTTGCAACTGCTTCTTCTGGTTGCTTGTTGTTTACGGCACATGTACCCTGTTTTCATGGAAATATATTGTAAGATGCATATGGTAGAAAGGTTATGCTATGTGTTTGGTTGTTTTTAAACGTACTGTCATTCTGCACGCATTTTAACCCTATGTATTCCGCATACTCAACTCGATCTGTAACTTGTGCGACTGAGGTCAGTAATGATCTCTCAGTTTTAGATAATTTGCTTACGAGGCCTTATGATAAATAATTATGGCATTCGACAGTCACAAAGACACTACGTGGTCTACACAGTCTCATGGATTTTCCAGTCAGCCTCTTTTCATAGTGGATTGAACGGAAAGCTGCGACCACTAGTGGGTGACGTTCAACTTATATGTAAACCAAAAGTCCTTTAATACTTATCAGTGATCTGCACATCCTGAGAAGATGTGTACACCAAACTGCAGCTCAGAGGAGGCTATTCACCATCTGCAGTGCATCAGCAGTTTCAGTCTGTTTTGAACCGCTATTATCCTGCAGCTGGATTATGCACAGGGAGTTAGTCATGGAAACGCTGGATGTGATGCTTATTAATTCGGTTGCGGTTACAGTAATAGTTACTTCGATAGGAGGGAACAGTGCCGCCTTCAATAACTAGTCGAACACCGGCATAAGTATCTGATGTAGTTTGCTAAGCGAGTGAACAATCCAACGGACAACCAAGCGCAAAATCCGACCTGATCTATTCCCGGACGTATCTCACAAAAAGCCCGCGACATCTACACGATCATTTCATTCACTGTGTTGTTACAGAACTCAAGCCCAAAAATTCTGGTCAGCAGCGAGGTCGTACTAATCGAACAAAACAACCAGCGTTGTGTACGTATTGTAGTGAATCACGTTCTCCGTATCCCAAGGTAAGAGTCCTTAGATCGAACCTTGCATTCTTCAGCAACTGTTTCCATATGCCTTTGATGTCTGTCATGTCCACTAACATGTTAGTGTTAGTTCACTTAACCCAGGGGGGACATGCACCGTCTTTTTGGCCAATTCGAGTATTCGCTACTGGTAGTAGGGTCATTGTTCGCCCACCTGACTCGGCTGAGAACATGTCACAGTACCGGTAAATCTGCCGAAGGATATTTTCATCGCAACGTCAGTGGCGTCATAACAATGGGGTTGATTAGACTGGATCACACTGAAGGAGATGGCGTTAGCTGAGACCGTTGTTAAACTGCAGCAACGTGGCAATGTATCCTTCTCATGGGTAGCCCGAGCACGCTAGGCCGTGTTGGCTGGGCTGATGCGACCGGCTTTAGTAATCTATTCTTTGCCACCCTTCACCATAATGAAAGAAACTCCGCTTGATTGATTCAGGATCACGTGAACACAACGTCGGTCTTAGTAACTGGAATACGATCGAATCTTAAAATTATTCGATAGGAAACTGACCATCGGAGGACTGAAACGACTGAGTGAGTTTCGCACCACAGAGCAAATGATCACAAAAATATAGGTACTTCCTGAAAGACAGTGTGAAATAGCCAACTCCGGTCAGTCATGGGCGTGCCGCTAACTTAGGTTCACCTCCAGCTTGAGAAGCATGGATAAGATGAGGTTTGATTAGATCGAGCTCACAACAGTTAAACATACCGGTGCGCATCTGAGGAGAATTGTGAGATGTTGAATGGCTCTTATCCTCAGCAAATATTCCTCAGATAGGAAGTTTCAACTATTTTCGAATTTGGTCCAGTTATTGTTGGAATATGTCCGATCTGACTTCATTCAGGGTGGGCAATGGAACCTTTGCACTATTTTTGCACATCCGTGATGAACGACTTACAGTCTAATAAGCTAATCCAGACGCATTCAGACAGCGTTTGCAAACTATGTAGAGTGAACATGATCTAAAAAATGTAGACAAGGCTGGCAAGTCGACATTATATTTTGGGGATCTTACTTGTCAACCTATTGAGACGAAGTATCAGGAGGGGAATAAATGAAAGTCCTCTAAGAATAAATAAATGTGTCTGTCCGTGTTAATACAACTAGTGAGAAGCTAGCTCCAGCAATAACTTTGAAATACAGAAGTCTAGAATACTTCCAAAATATTAAAACTGAAAGTATGCCAGTTCTGTACTACTGTTCCAGGAGCATCTGGATGACCACCGGTTTAATTTTTATAGAAAGGATTAACATTAAGCAATCGGTGATTGTTGTTGTAGGGTTGAAACAGTGGTCTTCCATTGGTTAACCGAAACCACGTTGGATGTCACACATTTGTCATAATTATGCAACAGTAACTTTTCTTATGGACCAGACCCCATCGTGGTCGTTAAAACAAATTGAGAAGGACGTTCCGTGGGTTGATCGTGTTTAATGGTCAGAAGGACTGAAACGCAATATTGTTACACAATTTTCGTCTGCCAGAGGCAGTAAAATTAATCATCCACTGATGTAGATACAATTGTTGTGATACCTTAGTGCTAATTTCCCTGCATAACGGATTCTGCAATTACAGGTGTTCGGCAGAATTCCAATTTCTATTAAACTGAACCGACGGAAAGATGGCAGAACTCTTCTGTGGTCGATGGTGAACCTTTCGATAAGAAAATGAAGCAAACATACCTGGAAAAAAAATGACAACTCTTCACCACCGCCTACCGTCATTTCCTCACTTATTGGTGCGTATGGTATTTGTAGATAATAGACCGGAGAAGATACCTGAGGTTGAGTGTACAGTAAAAACCTGAGGGGAGAGGATGCTGAGGAGTTTGGTCGTTTAGTATCCACAGCGGAAGGTCACACCACTATTGACGAAAAGAACTATGGAATTACACAGGTCAGAGAAATTTGTTGAACGATGATTCGTCTACTAGTAAGCAGTAAGAGACCTGTGGTTCACTTACCAGGACGATAACCATGCTTTTTATCAAGGCGATTAGGCAATCTGCGCATTATTCAGAAGCAAATGTAGCTGGCGGCCTGCGTATATAACTCAGGTCTTGCCTGGTATGAGGTCAACGGTACAGTGATCAGCACTGTTGTGTCATGAAAGCCTGTCCGGAACGTAACAACTGTAACTGATTTTGAGTGGAATTCAAGTCATATTCGTTGTTCCTAAAATCTTTCAGTAAACATTTCGACGCTGTTGCGATGACTACAGGGGTGAATTGCGCTAGGTTAGTGTATGGTGGTTTTTTGCCGATTTCCTGCAGTAGTACCAACGAGGCTTCGACGATGCCTTCAGTTGTCACTGTGCAGGTTACCTGCTCTCATTTGTCAGGGGTTGGTTCCATCCTGCCAATAATTCTGTTCGTGGTATGCACGGTTTGTGCCAAAACGTTGAGTCCCGAACTACTGACTTATTGACAGAGTTGACACGTCACATATTTGGCATCCAGCCAACTGAGTCGCTGATTAATTATTAAAGGTAGATATTTCGCAACTTTCTTCTCACGTTAGGCGAACAGCTGAACACTGATCATAGAGGTTGAGGAGATTACCATCGAACCGGTGTTCCTCACTGATTTGTGTCAGCACATGAGACGTCGCTGTCCGAGTAGAAAAACAAATTTTGCCCCTCCATTGGGACAGAAGTAGTCATTTTGACTCCTGCATGAACTCGTTCACTTGACAAGATGGAATGACATACTCACTGTTATGTCCATGATTGTCACCCTCGAGACAAAAGACTTCCACTGAAACAGATGGCTTAGTTATGGTCACAAAGTAGAAATGAGAAAACGAATAGAACTGTAGTTTCACAGATTTAGCGGTATGACAATTCGTAAATACAGTGTTCTCAAACTAACCGAAATGGAAGCCGTACTGGTGAAACCATGTGTACTAGAGATATTTGAAAAGTGTATTTTATACCAACATTTCGGTTACGGAAATAAAATACTGAACAGCCAATATATGAAATGTGTGCAACATATTTATCTAAATACAAATGACAGGAAATCTTAATACCAACAAGATAATGCACGTCCGTCTCAAGTGGCCATCCGTGATGAGCAGTCACATTTCCATGGTTTTGAGATTGACTAATCATGAGAAGTTTGAGTGCCCACTGGAGATAATTCCATTCACCTGGTTAATAAAGTATGGAAATACGTGGGACCATGACGTGGCTGTTGGGAATGGCGGCCTATCCGAAATCACACTAAGCGATCACATCAAGCATCAGTAGCTTAACAACACAAAGTGAAGCCGGCTGCATTCACTTGCAAGTTACCATGTGGTCCATTAACTGCAGTAAGCTGGCTCCTGTTAGTCGGAATGTCAGTGAGATCATCTGCAAGCAATCTTTAGCAAAGATCAAACTATTCATTATTGAGGCATGCTAACTGAAGCCTATCATTAGTCATGACAGGTTGACAGTAATTACGTTGCACACTTTACGTCAAATCTGTGCCTAGATGGATAAAGCCGCGTTGGACGTGTAAGCTGTGGTAAAAGCAACTGACAGAGTGGATCACATGTATTAAACTATATCAACAATGCTGTCAAAATGGGACGGCGACAGCCTTCATTCGACTGCAAACAGAATGGATGATATTAAACCGTACGATTTTCATCACCGGCTCAAAACTGTGCATGAGCTTTTTCCACCCAACACTGTACCTCATTACATCTGTTTTGACCGGTCAAGTCATTTATGTATTGAAAGTAATTCAAATTTCATTTGCTTAACAAAAGCTTCTCTTTCTTCTCCTACGGTTCAACCAAAAGCCGTCGGATGCGCCGACGTATTGGTTATACTCAAAGTCACAAGAGAAACATACCAAATTCGAAACATTTCAGTGTTAGTGCTGTTTTTCGAGCTCAAAAAGTGCGAAATAACAGGATCATTATCGAACACGCATTTGTAGGAAGGTAATGAATAGTAAGAGCCTGTCATGGACGACTGCTTTCAAGAGTACTACATTCTGAGATACCATTTTTCACCTAAACATTGTGTGAATATATCAACGACATTGAAATAGTTGTGCTTTGAATACGTGACTATTTATCATGGAGCTTGTTGAAGAAATAATGGATGAATGAGACATTACAAATGACCACAAAAGTGGACCTCGATAGTTGACGGAGATAGGTATGCTAAACTGTGTATTTCGCCAAATTCGACGGCACAAACAGAAACTGATTGCTTTCTGTTGTTGTTTCAACACTTTTATCAAAGTATCATACGAGAACGACACTTCTAAGAAAAAGGCATTCCGGAATTGGGTGATTGTGTAATAGTAACTTTCAAGTTAGCTCCGATTGATGTTAGTTCACACTAATGGACAGTTTTAGGTTGAAAACATTGCTGACTGCTGTTTTCATGCAACGCGCCTGTTGTGTATGATCGATTATCTCTGTGCCTGAATGGTGAGAATTACCATATTTTTCCTTCTGACATGTTACTTATTCACATGTGACTATGTAGCGTCTCCTTTCAACAGGTGGTAGTTAGTCAGTACTTCTTTTTTATCTTTTTGAAGTAACGCCAGAATTATGTTCCAGTTAATCAACAAAAAGTTGCCCCTGAAGGCGACCTTATCGCTGTTGTCTTTTAACTGGTGTGTAGTGAACAAGAATTTGTATTCCTTCCTGACGAGTAAATTGTTTATGCTACTTATTTTCGATTTTTAGCACATTACTCCCCGGTATTGAGAAACACAACAGAAACAAATGTTTTCTTCCAACCGACAGGCATTCTGACAACCTCGGTATTCACTGTTATTTACCATGCTGTCAAGTAATGACGTTTGAAACCTGTATTCAGGCTAACTGATTTTTAATATATTCTCATGCGATATCATGCAGTAGCCAAAGACTAACTTGTTGTTGACTTACTGTAATTAACTAAACTGTTCTAGACTGACACTCTCCTTTACCGTACAACATATCTTGTGATCGTCAAACTCTACAGTCACGAAGTCTTATGAGGTAAAATGTAGCTATCCTATGTTAGCTAACAGGTGGTCTGCAGTATATAACGTTGCTAAGATTTAATAATGAGTGGATAGGGAATACCCTGCCGAGGTATGTGAAGCGCATATATTCAGTATTCGCACCGGTCCTTCATTCTATTAAATATAATGTCGTTGTGAAATCCATTCCCCTTTACTATTCTAAGGCAAGGATGTACCCTAAAATGATTATTTTTCTGCTTCCTTGGCCCGTTTCTTTAGTTCGCCTCAATCAACTTGGAGACGTGGTACTTCGAAGTGCTCGGATAGACGAGATAGTGAAGATGTTAATTTATAGATCTTCAATGGCTAGGCAAAGAAGGTGGTAACTAGTTGTGACCATCTAGACTCCCCACGTTTCATAAGAAATCTTCCACGTTGCTGGGTTTTGGGGTGGACAGAATACTTATTCGCACTGCTACGCCCTACTGAAAGGAAAGGCAAACGTGGTCGAATGTACAGTAGATGAACATTACGAAAATGGTGCTGCTAACATTTTTGTTTATGTACATTTATGGTGAACGACTGCTATGAGAAAGTTCACGGGTACATGAATCTTCACAAGGACACAAGGCCTATGCTTCCCCGTTTCCATGTTAACTGGAATACGAAAATCACCGGGCAGTTGGTAAATTCGTGGGAAACAATTTTATAGGGACAAAATTGAATAAACGTAGCAACGCTGATCTACAGTATGTCACCACAACGAACCAGCCTATTAATAAAATCTAAGAACATGCGAAAGGATAGCAAGAACTGTACATAAATAGAGTTACTAAAAACAAGCAAGCGTATAGTTAGTTACTCACGTCTGGTGACCATTGGGAACACGTGAAGGTGTTGGTCAAGAAAATTATAGCTCCGGATGATGCAGATGCGTGCGCCTATTGTATAGAGGTTTGAACACCACAACCGTATCTTTTGTAAATACAAGGTTTGCAGGGGCTTCCTAAGGTATGCTTACCGTAACTGAGGAGGGATTCACAATAAATTAATCGTTTGAGGCCGTGTGTTTAGGGGATCAGGAGGCAATATATTTTCATGCAGAAAAAAGTAGTTGTCATTTCGTACAAATTACACTGGCCTGTCACAATATGACGCTAAATTATTCACACCCAAAATCGCAGTCAGTAATGAATAAGATAGTTCATATTCAACGGCGGGGATAAAATGAGTCCTCCGGTTCAAGATTGGAAGTATTTTAAAAACGAAATATTTGCGTCGATTCAAAACGAGTAAAACTACTGCCGGACAAGTTTAATGAGGTCTGGGATTTCGATCTGTCTGGGAAGTCTTAATGACGAAATGAACGGAGTGGGGCTGGGAGTGGAGTGCTGGAGGAAAATGGGAGTGTTGGTGAATGTATGAGACTGTCACACGTGCCTGTCACTTGACATGCGTTTGTCAACTTCAAGTAGTTCACGCTTGCTTGGTTTCAGATGGCTGTGGAATAACTGGTCAGAGGAGGTGAAGAGTTTATACGACTTTTTAGACAAACAGTCAGTAGTTATGGCGTCTGATGGCACTATCTTCGGTAGTTGATAACGGTCGCAACAAACGCGTCACACGACAGGCACGTGTGACAGTCTCGTACATTCACCAACACTCCCATCTTTCTCCAGCAAACTGTGACCCGCCCCACACCCTTAATTTCGCCATTAAGACTTCCCAGACAGATCGAAATCCCCGACCCCATTAAATTTGTCCGGCAGTGGTTTTACTCGTTTCAGATCGACGCAAATATTTCGTTTTTAAAATACTTCCATTCTTGAACCGTAGAACTCATTTTATCCCTGTTGTTCAATGTGAACTGTCTTCTGCGATACGGATTGTGACTCTACATCCAAAATCGACACTAGGACTAATATTCACATTACACTGCAGATTATCCAACCGTTTGTTAACAATCATTCGTGTATATACGTACTGGTTGGTAAGGATACACTGTAGATAAACCGGATGCGAGGATTCCATTTTCCTGTAAACCTAGTAAGATTAGGTAAAAACTTGTCACCACCTATTTGTGAGTTGAATGCCAGTATACTGGTATCATAAGAACTCTGTTCATGATAACCGCCCGGTGCCAGTTGGGCGATCGTGACATTTTACTTGCACTTTTGCAGTATTTATTTGACAATTTTTTTAACGACAGTCGGTTATTTCGGAGAGGCGGGCTGAACGAAAACGGCCTCTTATAAATCACGTTTTAGCCACAAGTGATGCTGCTGTTGTAAATTTACAAGAACCACCTTACATGCAAGCGGGATCATCTATGTGACCGTTGAGCTCTGGTTCTCCCTGATACGTATTCAGTAACGAAGGAACGCCATTGCGAATCACTTTCTAATTCAATGACCTTCGGCTAAAAACTGTTGGAAAATCAAAGCCATTCTGGGAACTTAATTGAACCTACAGTCTTTAATAATCAAGTAAACATAGTTAATGATCTTGATCGTTTCAAATGGGGGGTACTATTTCGCTGCGAATTTCGACTGTGAGTTTGTTGCGGCTTTGGCAGTTAGGTAGTGCCAAACCCCTAGAAGCCTAGACTTCAACTCTTATAGGTGGTCTTTAAAATGTATCAGACCTACCCGGACTTCGTTTCGATACATACAAGGTTCGTTAACGAATACTAGCTAGTTTTGCCGAAGTGCAAGTTTGTCCATTTGTTACTAATTATTTCCCAAAGAACACTACTGCTAGTTAGTACGACGAATTGAGGGCCATGATTAGGTAATATTTTGAGACACGTTGACGAAGCAAGTTAAAATTTCAAGTGCGCAATGTCACACATTCGACAGTATTCGTGGATCAATTTGTACAGATTTTGTTCATTTTTTTGCGATCAGAGAGGACCTTCAGTTCCATGATTCATCGGATGATAAATTTATCGCGAACACTGCTAATTTAGATAAATCGTGCAAAACTGGATCGCATTCCACCGACAGCTATAAGATACTGAATCGAAAGCTCATTCATGCTGCTCGAATACAAATATCCGCTGACTATACTGAAGATAATATAGTTAAGGGGTTAAAGCAGGTGACTGTCTGATTAACCAGCACACAGTCAAACAGCAGCTGCACGTGTGAAATGACATGGTGTCCCAGTATTTCGCGACCTCGTCCCCTTTGTGTCTCATGTCTGCAAGGTCAATTGTAAGTTGCATTATGAGCGACGATAATGTGATTTAAGGTCAAGATAATCCACTCACAGCTAGGGTACTCACGACTCCGATCAGATAGGAAAACCATGATGTCTGCATTTACATAACGATGCATCCTAGCAATCACATCTATGACCACGCAGTTATATTGAGCACAAAGCGCACTGTACGTACTCCAGCAAACTTCGAAGAAATGAAGCCATTCGTTTGAACCTGAGTACTAATGGAAAACAGGTGATGGTCAGCCGAGTCAATGAGGAATAACCAAAACTGCCTGCACAATGAACACATCAGTTGCAAATTCTGAATGTAAGTGAAACGAGAATACCATGAGTAAAATTCGAGGGCGAACTAGTTTCAGCAGTGATTATCACTTATGCGGTTCACACTGTCTAGCCATGCTGCCTAATATTCAAACGTTTTGTCAATCTGGGTGAAGGCAGAATATCTGGATGTTGAAGCCTCATGTAACAGAGCGAAAATGTTTTTGTGTGGTCACTTTCAGTATGATCAAGCATTCAGCGGAGAGGTGACTCCTCTGCAATAACTGAGAAGTTGCAGGAAGATTATTAGTTGAAAGTGGAGCAATCATTTCATCAAGGCGGACAGAGCGTGTATAAATAGCTGGTAGAAAACATCGGTGAGAAGTAGAAATCAAATTAGAATAGGGTCACAACATACTGACCATGGACAGATTCACATTATGCTAAAAGCTAAGTATCGATTCATCTGAATCAAATAATATCTCAGAAAATGAGCCAATTAACCTGGGTTCAGCCGCGCTGGCGAAATTGTACGAGTCGGAACGATGTGTTGTTGGAAGATAGTGAATGCGCTTCAGGTAGTCGAACTCCGCAAAACAATCAGCTAAGTGTGAATGTACATAGAAGTTTACGGGTCAAATGCAGGAAACAAAATTCGTCCACTATAAAAATACAGTTGAGGATCATGAATGAAAATAATCGGAATCGACATGCTTAATAAGTTGTTAAGAGGCAGTCCTAGAGTGAATCGCGAGTTTGTCAGTTCATCGGTAATAATTTCCTCATCACTCTCTTGTAGTGCACTTGATGGCATTATTAATAAAATAGGAAGAAGTCCGTGTTAACTTCTCACACTGAAGTATACGTAAGGATACCGAACCAGATAGTTCATTTCCCGAAAGTCCTGGGGTATTGTGTGGATATGATATCGCAATCCATGTCCGTTTTATCCAGGCAACAGTTTTGTCCACAAAATGTAGCGGTTGTTGATGGGCTGCATGAATATCTTTCAAATCATAAAAGGTGTCTTCTAAGTCACATTCTGTAACAGGCACCTCACAACGTTAAAAATTGTTGGAAAACCCATGCTTATAAGTTTCAATGCTCAGCTGAGAATAAGTGCACCTTAACATTATAAATGCCGATATTCAAGATCAGCACTTGAGACTGTCTTTAACTTTGTCCATTTCTTTCTCTCAATAACAAACAGAAATGTATGACTTTTTGTTAGCCTTGTGGATGATTGTAGTGCGTCCAACTGCTGAAACTTAGTTTGTGAGTCAACTGTTAGAGTTGTGATACTCAAGCGAGCTTGCATAACATACCAGGAAATAACCTGATTAACACAGCACAGTTCATTTGTCTGAAAAAGTGGTATTCTTTTGTTGCTGACCAACTTTCGTGTGTCCCCATGTCACTTTTGGAACCTTCATCTTACAGAGATGAGATATGTGCCTTTTAAATATGCAGTTGACAAAGTTTAAGTTGGTACCTCTTCCGTACAAACCTGATTTGAATGTCTTGTAGTGTGGATTGCCTACTTCAAATGATCAAGTGTTAAATATCTTATATTTCAAACTGAATACCTACATATATATGTGTACATTTACTTGTGTATAAGTGCTTTAAACTCTAGCGGTGTTCCGTTTCTGTTGACCGCCGATTTTTCGTCATGAGCAACTCAGATGAAACAGCACGGAGACACACGTTCAGGTTATGATTATCCCCAGATGGTTACCATTCGGTTACTTCAAGCATCTTTACATTGGAGCAAACAGCAGCTCCTGTTGAGTAAGGATGTTCCTAAACAAGGCAGGAGGCTGATTATTTTTTCTGTCTGTTTGAAATCGCGTTCTACTCAATTCAAATAATTTAAAGTCCTGTTAGCGTCTACAAACTTTTAATAGGTTATTTTGTTATCTTTAAGTTTCGCTTGACCTTTCAACTAGATCAAGCTCGGGAACAGATTCACGCAGCTCCTGGTAAGAAACTGCATCATAATGTGTACAGTTCATCAAAGTGATTCGCTCTTTTATCGGAAAAGCCTTCCAGAAAAACAGTCGTACTTTACTCCTTTTATCAGTTTCCTGAATGTGGTGAACCCAAAGGCCTCTATACGTATGCATTCAAGTGTACTTGTCCTAAAATTGTTCTTTGCTCCAACCAAATTTATTTTAATTTTGAGCCCACTTTTCCTGTGATGTTCAGGTCAGTAAGTACCTAAATATTTGAATCTATTTGTCATTTTGCCTATACATTGCCAATTTTCTAATCTTCCGGTTCATTCGTGTTGCAATCAGAGCTCAGGTTTTGTAATTAATGTTGGCGTTCACATCTTCAAATCTTCATTCCGGTCATGTGAAGCAAAATGTTGGCTCAGGTTGAATCGAGGTAATTCAACTGTTTAATTAATGCAAAAAATTTAACGACACTGTGGCAACTGCATAGGTCTTCGACAAAATTTTTCTTCGGTTTCAGTTAATTATGAGACCAATACATTAGTTCAGTTAATCAGTTCGACTTGCTTTAAATGTATGGATAAGCAAATGAGAAACTTCTGTTACTCAGAATTAATTATTTTGTTGAAAACGTGTTGACCCGGATTGCCCCATCGAATTTGTCAGTCGTCAACATGTGGTCGGTTAATGCGAAATAATCAAAGCTGTTTTGATTGGAATAAAAGACAAGTTTTTGAACTTGATAGGCTTAAGCATTGTTCTAATAGGTGTTATCAACCTTAATTGGGTAAAACACAAGAAAATTATCGGTAAACTCGAACAGACAAATTTGGTGAATGAGCTATAAGGCACAAAGACGAAAACTGATATGCTTCATTTCAATTACCCTCGCTAGCAGTCTACATGAAACACCTACAACCCACACAACCAGCTCAATAATATCTTCCACCGGTTGAGTTTTCTATCTTAAAAAGATGTTCAATCACATCACAGTGCGAGGACTTCCTCTTTTTGATCTCATCACATGTCGTAGAGGTAGCAAACATGATCTGTATATTAAATTAATTTAGTGGGTTGTTACATATTGGAAACTCAATATAACTGGTATTAGGTGAGTCCACAGCGACAAACACTACTAAACTTCAGATATCTCTATTCAGGATGTGCTGTGAATGAAGTGTTATACAGAAGATGAGGTCATGTTTTGTATCAGTTCAATTGGTAACAACTCACTCTACAACGTCAGTCATTATAATGTTACTAGCACGGATCATCCGTACACTCGAATAAACGTAAGAAACAACCCATGGTAAACAGCTTACTTTCAAGCAAACTTACCCTCGATTCTAAGACTTACATGCATAATTTCGAAATGTATTAAAGTAAAAACGAAGGTAACAGTTTAGCAAAATTGTGTACTGATGGAAAAACTTTGGCGGACACTTGTCAAAATGAGTCCAAAAATCAACGAGCAAAATGAAACTTTATACGTCAACCACGGACAGCCACTGCCGGCGGTCGTTGAATATCATGTTTTGTAACAACAATCGATTGATCGTATGGAGACATTTTTTTAATTTGTTCGCATCGAGAAAACAAACTTGTGTAGAACGAAAGAGAACATGGGAATCAGATACCGTCATAATGTTAGTGTGCGAAATAAGAGAGTACTCATAGAACCGACGGTACACTAGTGACCACTAGGCTGCGGTACTTTCAGCTTTGGCCTACACTTACACGGTTACATAACCCGCAGTCAGTAATTGCAGAAATATGGACCATTTTAGTCTTGTCACCGCTGTTAATGCTAACAACCAGAAACCAATCCTGGTTTGCTAGCAATCACCTCTTAAATTCTGCTTGAATTGACTGTCATTCACACGCAGCTGATGAGAAAAACAAAAAGCCTCCACTTAGCAACAGTTGTCGTCATATCTTATTGAGCGCCTCTAGTAACAGCTTCAGGTATTGACAAGGTAAGTAGTTAATCTAGTTTCTGTCCATCGTGTATCCATACAACCGGCAGTACTTTACTGCTAGTTCAACGATACACACGTGCAATCCAGTTTGGTTATCAGCTAATTATCCGCTTTTTGTGTTCGTGTTACTTAAATGTCATCTGACGTTATTAGTGTGTAGTGAAGAAGAATGCGGCAGAAATCACCTCAGTCGTGAAAAACCACCATCCTGGACCGTTTTGATTTGAATATTACCGAATAAATGATTAAAAAACATCAGTGGAAGCAACAATCATACAGAGTGTTGATTCATAATGAACTTCCGGTCTCGCTTGAACAAAGGTAGCAGTCAATTTTAATGACTTGAAACGGCCCTATGAATCATAGTTGAATTTGGATTTCGTGAGTAACTAACGGGAAGAAAACCTCGAACCAGGTTCAGTAAGCAGTTCTCATTCATGTTATATGAACACAGATCTGCAGATGTACATCGGTATTAGAAACATCGGAGTCAATCTGTAGTTGACAGTAGTGGCATAAGGCATGTGACAAGCTGTAATCTGATTGGTCCGAAAGCGAATAAACAGCTTGATGAATAGAATAGAATGTAACAAAGAGACAGTTTGTCCACTCGTGAGTTTGCATCCTAAAACGACCTTAGGTTGGTCAGTTACCAGATAGTTCATTGTGCCAGGATTTGGATAGGCGGTGAATCGAATGGGTTTTCGCATCATTCTACGGCACTTTTTCACAGCCCAGGGCTGGAGTAGAATTTACTGTTTGTGTTACATGCCTGCGCTCCTGGTTTTTAAAAAAATAATACATTGCGCGTTACAAACGTAGATATCTCAGTAACAAATTTCAAAGTTAGGCCATTATTCTTTGAAAAGGAATAAAAAGGGTACAGACAAATTTTCTAATATCGTAAATTATATTTTCCTCTTAGGTGACTGCTTGACGTTATACAAGCATCTCGGAACCTTTGCCTAGATGGACTTAACAAGGTTCAGATGGGTTTTTACACCTATGTGTTCTGACAAAAGCTAGGCAGGGTGGTTAGCATAGTAACTGTAACAATAGAACATCTTTCCGTTTGATATGTGCAGTGTGTTCTAGAGCTGTGGTGCAGATTGTTTACAGGTTTCCGTTAAATAAGTAACTTTTCACAACTGACAATATATTTAACCTTGTACACATTTGAACAAATGTCAAATGAAACGCGACATCAAAAGTGAACACCACTCACACAGTCGTAGTCTACACATTCACATAAGTGTTTTCGCTAGCCCATTTTGAGAGGAAGCAGTAGACTCGAGTTTCGTTCCTATCAGAGCTCATCAGTCGTGTATATGCTTGTCCGGATCAGAGTTTGCACTGTGACCCTCAAGCTTGTGACACTAACGTGTTAACCATAACGCCAGCGACCTCACAATAAATGTGACCGAATAATCAAATCCAAATGCTCAACCACAACCTCTTTTGAGTAGTGTTCAGCTTACCCGATCAATTCGTAGGAAAAATGAACAGAATCGCTTTGTTCTATCCAATCGATGACTCCGTTATCAGAGCTTCGATGGTCGGCGGTTAATGAAGCATGTCCGCGTCTATTTTCTGTGGTGTACTTTCTGGTCATGTTGTCAATTAATCAGTCGTTTTGGGGGGTATTTATTGATCTCAACACCAAGACTTCTGTTAATGCACCAAACACAACTACTCCAACGACTACTTTAGGATTTTTGTATTCAGTGAGACATACAATGTTTCGGTATTGGCAACGTTTATAATCAGTAAGAAGGTTTTAATCAATTGAAGCTTCTCGCAGCCTACGTCTTCCGACTTCTTTGTATAAAAAACTTAAAGCAGCTGAGCTCCCGAAATTTTACTAAGTGTCAAATAACTTTGGGATAATAACAAGTTTCTGTGTACGTTTCTAGCGTTGGGAGCAGCCTCAGAGCAGAAGAGTCGATGAAGACTTTCTACGATATTTAGTGTCACCTAGGCTTTGCACATATCACTACAGAATTTGTGAACAAAACCAGACTGGCCACAACAAGAGTCTTCAGGTCATTTATGTACACGGTGATTATTAGTTTCATGTCATCAAAGTAATAAACAACACAATTTTGACAGCGGCTAAACACAGTTTTGCAGTTACTTACGTCAAGCAAAATTGCGCTATCTAGGGACCTTAGCCTATGCAGATCAGCTTGTTTTGTAGTGTTCAGGCTATCCAGGTACAACCACCTACCGTTGAACAGCACCGGTCACTTCACAGTGCCTGCATATTCAAGAACACATAATATGGAAAACAAGAAAAAAGAACGGACTATTTTAAGGTTCCATATTTACAGAGTATATATTTGATTCGCATCCAACTACTAAGAGAGTGAGCCTGCTTATTGTCAAAGGACAAACCAACCGTCTATACAAGGGCAGTTCGAGGCGTGGTTGTGGGAATACCGCGTAAGGATGCGGCGATCAATTTGGAATAAACTGTTTTATACTAAATCCTTATTTCATCGAGTGGTTTGTATGACTAAAACATCAATTAAACTATATACCAGTTTGGAAATCACTAGACTAACGCCGTTGATTGCTAGTTTTTTGAGTCTTCTTCGGGTTCAGTTTTAAAAAACTGGGGGTTACAAACTCTTAGACAGCCAGTGATTTGCAACTACCGATAGATTCATTCTAATTTGGTAACATGGATTTCAATTTGGGTAGACAAATTAAATCCGGACTGAGTATGTCGTGTACTAGTTACCTTCCCAGTTAGGTCCATCGTAAAAGGAAGATTGCTGAAACGCACTACATTATCGGAGAATTATTGAGTCATTCTTGGATTGTAGCCGTGTGCCAAAACATATTTTCAACACACGGTGTTTGTAACTCTCATATTTCTATCGGCGAATCCGACAGAAGCTCAAAGTTACTACACACAAACCTTTCATCTGAACGGGCAGTAACTTTGCGGTTGCATTTTCTAGGTTATCTCTTTGTTAGAGCACTGTTACGGCGATAACAGACCCGATTCTTTTTAGACGCAAATGCGATATTTTGCATTCTTTTTAATGACAAAGTCACACTGTTCGTTCGAAACTGGCTACATGGTGCCCAGTTTAATGCAGTCAGACAGTTGGTTCTGCTTTAATTATACTGCGTTCGCGGGAAGGTTCGGCATACATGAACGTTAATACATTTTATTCAACAGATTTACTGATTTAATCAAATAACTGCCACTGATCACTCATTCTGAGTTCGATAATGGAACATCAACCTGGCAACTATTTTCAGGATAGCTCTACCGTAAATACTTGGACTCAGATTTCGAGGAATGTGTTACACTCAGTCCCATAAAATAATGCACCTCCTACGTTTGAAAGTGTGCTACTTTCAATGGTCAATATCGTTGGGAATGTTGATACGCAATAGATTTTTAACCAAAGAAATGCTTTACACCAAATGACTTCTAAATTTTACTAGGCCACTATGACTTTATTGGAAAGCACCAGAACGACTAAAGTTGTTGCTGTATTTTTTCAGAGGGTTTCTTTCGTTGTAATGTAGTAATCGGCTGTCAGCTAAATTCGTGGAGCCTACAGCCTGCCCACATTCATGGTTTCTCACGCTTCATCCGTGCGAACGCAGAAAATTACACTAGTATTCAACAAAGGTACGACAGGTAGTGGCTGAAATCATACAATGTCGATGAGAATGTTGAGATAAAGCCGCATCTGTGTTCATTCGATTTTGAAGTCACTATCCACTATATGCAGGCAAGTGTGTTATCGAAGCAGAAGATGAGTAACCTGGAACTCATGAGTTGTTTTCCGATCTGTCGCGTACAACATGGTGATGGTATGTAACTCATTTCTGCTGAGTATTCAGGGGCACCTAGACACCACGAAGATGGTTTCTGAGATATTAAATTTTCTATACACAGGCTGTTTGAAGTTCTCATCTGGGCAGTAGATGTTAAAAGCTTTAAGACTTCCTGCCAGTCGTTGTTTTACAACTTCTCAGTCACCTTAATTAAGAGTGAATTCATGCTGGCGATGTTATTTTGATCGCGTGATTGTTTTGGCACGCAAGTAGCAATAGCAGGAATCGTCAGTAAAACACAATCTGTGAAAGTTGTTGGCAGAAACTATCATCTGTACTCAGCAAAAAGCAACTAGCTCGCAGGTGACGTAATGCGAGAACAGTCGTTCGGATATCCACTCGTTCCTAAACAGTTTGCTTAAATGACGGAGGATGCAAACAACAATACAGCATATTTGGTCCTTTTAAGTATTGCAATCGGCAGAACCTATGGTGTTTTCAATCTGTGTGTGTATCGTCTATCAATGTATTTTAGCTCAACGCCATTAGCTCGTGTTTTCACGGCTGGCTAATAGCCAACTGAGATACTGCAGCTTGAAATGACTGAAATATTAAGTAAATCGCAAAAAACCTCTTTGGTTCTGATGAATTATCAACCACCGGGGTCATCACAGAACATCTTTCTATCCCTACAAACTTCCCAGGTTTTCGTATGCAGGTATTCAATGTTCGAGCTTCAAGCAACGAAGTGTCGATAAATCGGTTCATTTCAGCGCGACTACGCAGTAAATGGAGAACTCAAAATGGCTGGCAAAGTACTCATGCTTAGAAAAGGGTTGAAGTTAAAAACACTTCTTCAAAACAGTAGACTTTGGTTGATATACATGTTGTAAGTTTGTCGAAGTTCCGTAGATTTTTTCGAGGACTGTTTTCAAAAAGTCATACCTGAGTTTTGCACTTTTTAGAGCTGGTGGATAATGCTAGAACAGAACCTGATTACACTGCATGTTTTCGAAGTGGGCTGGCTGAAAAAGCAAACGAGAATGTGAAGGCTGACTCGTTTGGTTCAGAAAGTCCCTCATGGACCTTCGCTTTGTCACTGACATATAATCGCTTCACAGTGGAATTCTGGTTCCCACCACCAAGTTGTCTGAACGTGTGGCTCACTTCTTGGATTCTAGAACAATCACGTTCCGTATACCACACCGAGGAAACAATCAGCTGATATGCGGTTGAGTGGCTACGGGGCTCACCTGAACTTGATAATTGGACAAAACTAGATGGCTTGTGCTCAACAGAAAAAAACAAGCTACCGTTGAGTTCATCATATGCCGCACGGTTAACATAAGAAAACATGGGAACCTAGGACAAAGCGCTGCTTTTTAAGCTGTAACATATTGGACGCGCAGGATGGGGACGAATTGACAGAATTGGGAAACATTGAAAGACGGAGTGTTTGATGGATGCAAAATTTACAGAGGTTGGCTATATATAATTCTGTATACTTGGCTTACCCCACTTTTATCTTCTAAGCGATTGAAATATATCATTTTCATTGACCCAGCGCTGTAAACTCACTGACTTTGATGCTGGCTTTGCAAATGTTTCCCTAAACAGAACACAACCATGTTTTTGATATAGTTACGTAATTATGTTGTGTTTTTGCATCATGTTCAGGGTAGTTCCTAAGCAACCTGTTCAGTATTTGTTAAAGCTGGACGTCTGAATCCATTGATAAGACGATCGCATTAAACTTCGGCTATTTACACATTGATTTTCAAGTTTTATAAGCCTAAGCGCCTCCAAACCGGCTGTATTGCTCACTCGTTTATTTTCGATGGCATTAACTGGAAGGAGTGATAGCCTCACTCTGAAAGAGTTATGTGGCCTCTTCCTCAAACACGTAAACACCTTCGCATTCTCTAGAACTACACAGACTATACTTTCCTTAACACTCAGTGTTGTGACCGCAAAAGACTCTTGGCCTGAGATTCCGTTTATTGCGTAAACTCCCGTTTAGGTTGTCAAAAATCAAACCACAAACGCGTACACTCACTTCCGTCATGCATTCACATACATCAGGTGATAGTGCGTTGTCATTTGTCTTGGGGCAACTTGTGCGCGTACACACGATTTCGATAGTCTATTCTTGTCCGTCGTCTTCCTGGCGTTCGTAGCTTGTTCTTTTGTTCCTGAATGTTGCCTGTGAGTAATATACTACTCGTGACTAGTATACTACTCACAACGAAACTGCCCGTCATACAGCATTAGAAGTCTTTATGCCATCGTTTATTCTTTGCTGTGTGAGACTTATTCGCTGAACATTTGCTTAATCCGTTTTAGTATGCTACGTCAACCCATAAGGTTTCAGTGCCTCCACTTGTTCACTTCTTACGTAGATACTTTATACTAAACTGTTTTTTTCCACTGCAACATCGACTGCCTTATTGTCACTGTTCAGGTCACCAAGTAGTGGTTTACTGTTATTTGACATATTGTAAGCAATGCTTCATCACTTTTATTTCTATTTCAAATAAATACTAACACGATTCGAGTTGATTACATTGAATAGCTTTAAATCTCAATTGGATTGAGGATAAGTATAAACAAAACTTATGACATCTGTCAGAAAGTTATAAAATAAAAAGGTATAGCTAAGCTAAAACTATTTTGAGGTGTAAGCTTAGTTCATCGTTTTGTTCTGACAGGGTTCGTCCTTGTTTAAATTAAACAGGTTGAAATAACTGGATTTGGATTAGTAACATCTTTGAAATTCTTTGTATCCGTCACATCACTATTCCTGTGTTCGTTGTCTTAGGTGCGACATATATCACTCTAACTAGCTAAACAGGGACCAAGCTGACTGTGAAACGTTCGCTTGAGAGTATGCATTTAGAGTAAGGATTTAGCTAGATTAAACACCTCATCGTTATCAAGGCAAATGGTGAGCAGAGTATACAAGATGAGTTTTGAAAAGCAGCTTGCTGATTGGTTGGAAGTGGTGGTTTTAAACACGTTGTTCAGAATAATCCTTTTTGAGCCTTTTAGGGTTGTTGCTTTTATTACTACTGAACTGTCCGGAAATAATTTCAAATTTACAGCCACTGGCGATTGATAACGTTAACTTTCGGGTAGACATTTTGGCTGGGTCACATTAAATACTGACGTGTGCTCGAGATTTGGTTTTATGTGAGCTGAACACCAGTAACGCTTGTCTACAGGTTTAACTTTTCGATTGTCATCTTCAACCGTCTACATTCGAAAGGAATTATGCGATTCGTGATAAAGTTTATCTGTAGTGCATATCCCTTCCACCACATATATATATATAAACTGTGTTCCGTATTCAGGTGTTGTAACCATTATTGTCACTGTGTCATGTTTCTGAATTATCATACTAACCGTTCAATCATATTCCATTATTTGTTACGCTCAGCACCTGCAACGCGCCTAATAAATAACATTGTAGCTAGTGTTTATGACACTACATATTTTAGTGATTTTCACAGTGACGTCCAACAATAGCAACTTTCTCGTCTATGATTATCATACGCGGTAGGATGGTTGCAAAGTTTATTCTAATGTGACTACTTGCCCAATGATTCATTTGAACCGATGCTTAACATAACAAGCTCAGAAAACAAAATCCCACAAGAATAGTAGCAGACTTAATACCCCACCTCAAAGCACTGCATAATGTGGCTAATGTATTAAGTGAAATGTTAGTTGTATTCTATGCATGAAGACAATTAGATATTTCATATAACCTGTTTACGTTTTAATCCAACTCAAAAGTGAAATACAGAAGTGTATGAAGATTTCTTATAATTATAATAAATGCGAAACTGATTCAACAGTTATTTTTACATAAAACCAAACATAGTCATTCAAAGGATTCACACGAAGTTGATTACCAGTAGACTACGAATCATGCACACCCGGTATATTATCCTTCTTTTAATGAGGATTTGAGAAACTGAAAGTCCGCCTCTTTTGATTCACAAGTTACGTTAGTATTGATTCAGCCAGACCTAGTGTGGGCTCATGTAAAGTCAACGACTTTCACGAGTATTATTCATCAACTACGTTTTTCCACCTTGTTATTTTTGTTTCTAGTGACCTAGAACAATCAAGACTGTAACTTAGTACGTGTTTTTATTAATTCCGAAACATCCAGCGTATTTCATTTGGATTTCTTAGAGGCTGTTATATTATGTTTTTACTCTCTACAGAAATTTTTGAAGTATTGTCAGACAATATGCAAATGACACAAGCAAATCTCCCTGAGATGACCATTTCTGAAAATAACGAAAAGGACGAAGCGTAAATTTATTCCATACCAATTACTTCCAATTCCCTAAATTGGTTGATCGGTTGTACTGAATTCTGTAGGTCTTAAGTTTGGAAATGATCGGTCTGAAGCCTGAATCATATAATTTGACAAACAGCTATGGATTGTTGAATGTTTTGTCAGACAAGTTATTTTACATATTCGTTTTCAGCCTAATTTTATCATCTGATACCGCAACGTTTTGCCTACCTACGCAATACAACTATCAAAATTGTGGCTTTAAACCAAAAGGAAGAAGATATGTTATGATAATAACTTTTTTGTTCAGTCTTTAAAAATACGGGCACTTGAGTCACAAAGCTAACTGTGCAAATAGGTAACGGAAACTGAGAAGAGGATATGACAGATCCACAATGGGCTACTTTGGATATCACATCTAACAAGAACGTCATGGTCCTGTTGGGTGAAGTGTATACAAAATCGGATGTTAATCAAGCTTTGTGGGCGCACCACAACCGGTCGAATTTACAGAAGACAAAAGGTACACAAACGTTACTATATAATTTATGAGAAGCATTTCAAAAAGTTCCGGGCTTGAAGATAGTCAAATCTGTCAGAATTTATCTGTTAATAGTAAAAAAAACTATTGAGTGGTTAAATTGTACAACTTTTGCTCCCTTAACCAACACCAGTTGGTAATGAAAATTTTCTATGTGCATGCAGTATTTACAAAGAATAACAATTTTGTTACTTCTCAATTTGTTTATGTTGATTTGTTGGGACTCAACGACTTTTACATGGATTCAAGAAGTATGGTAGGTTGGTTTATCATCTTGGTGCTTTCCGATGATGTGACATATCGCATTTGTGTTTATTGGATCATTCACGTGCTAGCTCGTTCTGTTCGTCACTGATCGATTAAAAATACCACACCAAACTGATCCATACATTGAGAATTAAAGTACCAAATGAATGCAAACAACGCCAGTTGGAATCCTGTAGCGACTTGTTTGTAACTACGTCACGCGGAACAAAGTACGTAGATTTGTACATTTATGTGTGGTTAAGTCAATCGCAGATGACTGTATTTGTTCTCCCCTCAATTCTTCCTTGTGTTCAAACACTTATTCCTGAGCAGTTCGAATGTCAAACCCAATCGGCTGTTGGTACCGCTTTGGCTGCAGTCAGATATTCCAGTGGATCACCAATCCTCCAACTGATCTTGTGTCGGCTGGCTCACACTTTACTCCACTGCGCATGCTATTTGTAACCACGGCAATCAGGTTTGGAGGGAGCTCACTCTATGATAAAGCCTTAGTAGTAACTACTCAACGTCACATCGACATATTGGTTCGTTGTGAGGTTAAATCAAAACCAGGGGAAAATTCATCAACTGATGTCAGTTGGTCAAGTTCTCGACAAAATCAAAAGAACCGTTAATTTTATATGCAAGCTTGTTCTGCAGCTTTTTGTTTATACGTCAAATTCCATTGTCCAGTAAGTGCGTTGCACTGGTGAGAGAGCTCATGAATATTCAACCTTTGTACTCATATGCAAGGGAATAAAATTCCTATTACTCACTATTTGTAAGTAGGCCAAATTTATTGCTATTTCCATAAGTTTCATTTGCCTGGTTCATGTCAATGATGTTTCAAGGCTACTCAATTGGAAACTAGTGTAATCTGATTTTCTACGTTTTTGTTCATAGGCCACCCTTTGCCTTTATTTATTCACTGTTTGACTTGACGTTTCACATTCAACGTCAGGTGGTTGACTGTGTTTTTAGATACCTAGACGTTTGTTGATATATTTCTTTGATAGACTGAATGACGATCTGATTTCATACGATTTAAATTGTGTAGATGCATGTGAACACCTAGCCAATAGGCAGTCTTGAATGCAACCAGCATCTCAATGCTTACGAAGAAGGTACACAATGAGGGAAGTTATTACTTTATTAGACAGATATATTAAGGGCTGGTGGAGAATAGGAATTGCAAACGTCAATAAGATGCTTGGTATCCGTTTGCGAAATATGAAATTAAACGTGCAGCACATCAGTACATATGATTTGATTTGAGCTTTTAGGTGGTCCGAGGTTCAGTACGTGTAGGACAGTCACGCCCATGGATCCACTTTGGAGATGTGCGTATAATATTTTTTGTACGGAAAATATATTGGTTGTCTTTGAGAAGAAACCTTTCAGTAGTTAAACAGATGGTTCTGTGCAGCGATTAACAACATATCTTCGGAATTAAGTGTGCTATATGATAGCCAGAAGATATAAAGCTAATGTTCACTGTCGACTGCATTTTGCGACAACTATACACTTTCGCACCTGGTCATCTAGAGTGTACCACATGGAGTATGACATTGCAGTATGCACTGCAAGGACTTTCGCCAAATAAGTGTGCTCATTTGCATGAATCTTGTGAACTACCGTGCACCGCAAA
>LUCH01000099.1:155926-167715 GCA_013368495.1 Paragonimus heterotremus | reverse complement strand
TGGCTGTATCAAAATCGATTCCAGTTCGTCTATTTTATCAGAAGCTTCTAATACTTTTACCGTTTGAGGCCTGTCTTCCACTCGGACATTCATGGCATTATAACGATTGGCTGTGAGGCTGAGTCGATCTTATCGCAGTGCCGTCACAGAAAATCCATTCCTAAAACCACGTTCCGTGGCAGATGGCTGCTTACTGCAAACTGATGTTCAGTTGTTAAATTAGCCAGCTGCACTGTGGCCATTACTTGTGAGCCCGTCTGTAAGGTGTTGTCGTTTGCCAGTTTAATTTGATGGCGGTGCTCAGGTTGGACTATTTTACAATTTAGCTAGGTCGCTACGGCCGAGTTAAAAATAGGACGCGAGGCACCAGTATCAATCAGAAAGCAGATAGCCCCATTGTCTAATCTACCGTTCATAGTTAGTGGTTTACCTACATCAGCATTGACGAAACGGATAACAGAAGGTATAGATGCATACGACAAAAGTGACCTACCTCGTGTAATTCGGCTCACTGCCAGAGGCGGATTGGCTGGTCGGTCATTCCATAGTAGCAACCTCTGGCCACTTAGGCACGGGATCGTTGACTGCCAGAAGATGAACATCAATAACTGTAACAGGAAAACCAAAATAGACTCATCTCTGTGAATCCTTCTCGAACACTCGTGGCAGTGGATCGACTTGAGAAGATGAGTTTGAAATTATTGCACATCAACAGCACTCTGTAGCTAATCAACGATAATCACATTGCGTAAAAAACCAATAACCAAGAATGCTGATCACGGATTTCACCATAATCAACCCCAAGTTTGCCTCAAGGAATTGTCATATAACTTAAGCTATAAGTGAGTTTAAGTCTACCGTTCTTTTAACTAACAGAATGCATTCATCTTGGGTTGTCACAGAACCACGAAGTATGAAGATATGCAGCAGCTGCGATTCAAGGCGGTTCTTTTGCTATTCGTGTTTTGGAAGGTGTTTGGGCTGAATGATAGTATCCTCAACGGTCGAAACTTCTTTTGTCATGTCAACAGTGTTTGACTAGCATATAACAGCGCCTGTGAACTCGTGCTGAACTTCTCCCAAGGTTGATGGAGGCAATAACGTCTTCCCTGTCTGTTTTATTTTAAGCGGAGTTTACACGGGACTATACGTCTACATGTTCAACTTCTGATCAAGACTTGCGTTCGTAATCGGAATCATAGTCAAAGAGTGTAGTGGTCCACCTTTGAAGACGGTTGGCAGCATGCGCTGAAATGCCTTTCATGCTATTGAAAATGACTAACATTGGTTTATGATTGGTCGGAAGCGGAGGTTGACTGTCATGAATTATTTCACGGGATTTGCACACAGTGAACTATAGGTTTAACGTTTTTTCTCAATCTGGTTGTAATTTCGTACTGTGCAGCTCAGCTACCAGGAGGCCGTCTGTAATCCATCCTGGGAGTGATATTTAATTATGACCATTACTGCATATTTGGACACATTTGCTGCTACGCCAATGTTGACTGTTAAATCATAATGTATCAACAATAACGTTAAAGGACAAAATTGGTCGTGAAGATTCAAAAGCTGTTTGGTATTCAGATGTTTAGTTCTATTTAGAATTGCACAAATATTTCTCAATCCGTTGAATCCATTGTGTATGCATCTTGAACAAAAGATTACTATACTAATCGATCTTTGCCAAATCTGTTTAAAGCGTATTGCTGTAAATTTATAGTGACATTTCACAAACGAATAAATTCTGATGAATTCTAATATCAGCCATTGAGTTGACATCAAAACCAAGCAACGAAATTTGTGAGAGAAATGTAAAACATTTTATGTGCGTAAATCAAATTCACATTTTTTGTACACCACCTGCTTTGGTTTTAAATAAATGAAATGTTCTTCAACGTTGATGCTGGCAGTCCTGTTATCCTTTATGCAAGCGTCAGCAAAATGACATTCTAAAAAGCACTACTTTCATGATCTGTTGGAAGACTGATGGGATAAACTTTACCGCAAGATGGTAACCGTTTATAGAAACGTAATCTCGAGAAAATTCTCATTGTCATAGAAGAAAACTTTGATGAACAAATGTTTGCTACCATTCGTCATCAGCTCGGTACAGTTATCTGGGTCCACTTAAAGCAAAACAGTGTGTAAACAAAATAAAACCTCTAACATAATGTCACTGGATCATGTAGAATGTTACAAAATACCCAAGCCTCTTTAGGCTAGTCACTCGGAGAGCAAACCACTGGTGTTAATGATCTATGGTTTCACCGACCATTACGCTGAACCCATATAAGTGTTGATCCGGTAAGAAACGCAATCCTTTATGTGTTTGTTGTCACCATTTGGTTTGACTCACCGCCGACATGAACCAGTAGAAAAGTTCCAGAAATATCCGTCTTTAAAGGTATGAGTCAACCCTTGAATTTTTTGAAATGGTTCTCAGGCATCGGAAGAAGATACTGAGTTCATAGTACATTGTGTAAATCCTTGGAAAAGTCCTCCTAGTTGTGTATTGATCAGTTCAATTTGTTTACGAATACAGGTGCTGCCCACATTGAATGATCGATGGAGATATTGACGTCCGTTGATTTTGGGTGGTCGGGTTCTTTACTGACTTCACCGATGGCATCATGATAGCGACTTTATGTGGCCGATAAACGGCTTTCGTTGTAGCGCGTATTCCAAGGCTTGCAGAAAACTCTGTCGCATGTCCCGCCTGTAGTAAAAGAACGATGTAAAAGGCAGCTGTAAAAGTGCGGGGTCGTTACATTGTCGTCCCACTTCAGGTGATGAAAAGCGCTAACTTTGTGTGTCGAGTCACAAAAACTATTAACCGGTCATCCCATAGTCTCAGTTCATCAACCCACTGAAGGCCAAATAAGTTTCATTAGCAGTCATTTATGACTAAGCTAGTGCGAAACATTTGCGGCCAAAAAATTTCATACGCAGTTTACAGTTCCTATGCTAATCATTTGACCACCAAAAGCATTGTAGACTGAATCTCTGGACATCCTAAATCTTCCCGTGTGATGTTAGTTATGTCTGGGGCAAAGTCAAACTCAAACACCAATGGCACATGACTGACGGTAATGGATATAACCTTGCCACAGCTGGGATTAGAATTCCGGCCAAGCTTTCGTAAGGCAACCATGTTGACCACCGCAGCACTGACGTCACACTGGGCACGACCGAATTATCGTGTCTGACCGCTCAACCACTTTTGTTTGTGAGTAATGCTTTGATTGCCTGATCCCCTCGAAAGGAGACAGGTGCTGTATGTTAACTCCAGTCGATGACCTCTCTACTACACTGCACTCTACTACACTGCACTTTGAAATCAAAGAAATCATTGACATGTTGAGCGGTATTTTGATTACTCATAAGTAACGATGTGTTCAATTTGCATTAATAAATTATGTAAGAATGGACATAGGTTTATGTTTAGGAGCAAAAATGCGGTAGCGGTGGTAGTGAAAACAGTACCAGGTGTATACAATGTTTCAGTTTGACCCATCAAGACTTTGGGAGTAAGATCCTTTTGGTTGAGGATTTGTCTGTCTTGTACTGTAGACTGTTTCTTTTTGCTTATGTCCTGTTTGACTTGAGAGGTTATAAGGTTGATTGACACGGAAAGTGTTGCGCAGACTACTGATTTTCCTGTCTCAGGCATGTAGTGAGTGGCCTTCATTAACGTTTGGTTGAAAACCTAGTAAAAGAAATATGTAACCCTGATGTGCTTGAGGTGGATTGTAGTTGATTAATTTCTTTGGCCCGTGCGCCTGTTGTTATCAATTCTGGGGCAATTTTTATGGCAGTCAACCTTTGACTTTCTTCTGCGGTTATCTGAGAGATGATCTATGAGGCACTGTCAGACCCAGACAAGGTGTGGTTCCGGAGTTTACCGTCGGACGCGGGCTGTAGCCCGCTCATAAAAAGCAGACATTTGAACTCATCAGCTGCACGTTAATTTACTTTGAACGGTTGGGCCTCTAAATCGATTCTGCCAACGAAGAAGGCAAAATCGTTTAATTCCTGTTTCTTGCTTCGAAAACACTTGTACTAAGTATGAAATAGTGAATGACAAGCACTGAATATGTAAGCATGATACTGTTGTTCCCAAATTAGCAGTATCCCTCGGTTCCAGAAACGAGACTAAATTATTCTCTCTAGTGTTCGACAGCATCAAGATTATCTATCAGCAATAGTTTGTTAGTTTGAATGCTTGAGCCAGATAGCATCGCAAATGGTGTGTTCCAAAATTGTCCAGAAGGACAGAAATAAGAAAGATTCTTCGAGCCTTAGATCAATGTGTGTCAGGACGACGACGTCGCGTGCCTCATGTACTCGATCATACGGCAAGCAGTAGTAAGAATAACACGTCACCCTAAGCCAATCACAATCATGTTCATCGTAAGTACGATCGATAACGTTGTCCGTTCGTGTGATGGCCGATACGACCTTGAATAGAAAGTTTGTTTTAATGACTGCTGTAAACCTCGGTTCTATTATTTAGTGGCCGCCCCCTGTTTAGCTGAAAGAGGATGAATACGTTTCTTTCCAACACAGTGAATGGAATCTTTAGCTAACGTGGCCATTATCATTCATATAACAGACATTTCCGTGTAGCCGGTTTCTTGTTGTGTATTAGTGCGAAAATGAGTTTGATATCCAGTAAGCTCTTTAAGCAGAGTTTTCCGAGGCAGCAATTTAGAGAGCGGAACAACATCCGTTCCTACTTAGTTGGAACCAAACTGCGAAAAGTGGTATATTGGTTTGTCTGTTTCTTTCCGAAATATATTCCGTCTCCTGCACCTATCAGGGCGCCGCTGTATATATATATATATATATATATATATATATATATATATATATATATATATATATCAGTATAGCCGAATGTCTCATCTGATAAACCAGGCAGTGTTCTTGAGTTAACACCAAGTTTTACATGTTTCACAACCATATTGTTTGAGCGAATAAAAAATATTGCCCACCTATCGTCGGTACATACGGAATGTTTGAATTCTCAAGTACCAACATTCCCACGAAACTATCTCCCAGAATTCGACACAGAGGATCATTAAAATAAATCTCCCCTACTACATCATTGTGCAGTTGGTTCACTTCCAGACTTGTCTTCCAAAATAATCCTAACGACAGGCTACTTGCTCACGATCAGCCAATGTTTGTGTATTTTTTCACTTGCTACTGCTGTACATATTGGTCTAACGACTAAAAATCGGCCAGGATTGGATTACAGCGTTTCACTCAGACTGGATCAACATCGGAGTTATAAGATTCAATCATCAATGCTATCGTGTCACATCTTGTTTTGAACAGTTATCAAGTAGACAGACCGAAGGCATTTCGAGTAGAATACAAGGTTTCAATCAAATAACTCAGTCAGGTTGAATGAGATCGGAGAGTTCGACCTACCTAGGAGGTTCTAATCACGGGGTTATCGATTGGGGTTAACAAGACAGTTACTGTATCTCCTCTTGAGACGATCAGGCAAACTGACCATTACCCACAAGCGAAAGCGGTTGAGCGGTCAGATATGATAATTCGGTCGCACCCAATTTGAGGTAAATGGCTCAGTGGTCAACATGGTTGCCTCATGGAAGCATGACAGGAGTTCTAACCCCAGTCGTGGCAAGGATATGCACTACTAACAAGCTCCTACAAGATCGAAACGCGAGTCTAGTGCTTGTTTTCGAAGGAGGCTGGCTGGATTGTTTATCTTATTACGAAGGCTGCGATACAATGTGAGTGAGGGTCAGCTTGAGGTTATCCAAACCGCCGGCTGCTCATCAGTAAACGAGGCAATCAGACGGCAGATTTTGGTAAGGTTTGGATCGATGGCTTTTGGATTATGTTATCCAGTGCTTTGTCTACGAAACAGTTCGTTCATGCCCTACACATCCCATAGCGTCGATTGTCTCCTGTTCCTCAACCACCCACCCACCCACACATACACACTGACAACTCTCCTCGGTCACAGGCCAAAGTTATCCTGAGTCCAGAGCTGTGACTGACGACATTCTTGTTTGTACTGATAAGTGTATGATTGTTGTGACGGTGAGTCAGCCCAACTAGACATCTAGATTTCTTTTTACTATTCTTATAATTGTACTAATCCGACGAAGAGTAATGGAGAACATGTTGGTCACGCTTTGTTTTCTAACCAAGTGGAGATTTTCAGCAATGGTTTTGCATAACGGTTCATATTAGCTGGTTTAAGGGAGTTCGCCAAAACAAACAGTTTTAATAAACATGCCCTTAGATTTCTTTTATGCAACAACTCGTCCAATAAAATGTCACCGACAACTGAAACGGTTCTCTGACCGGGACCACTGGTTGCACTTCTGAAGATTGTCTTAAAACACTATTCACTTTTCGTTTATTCTTGTGACATTTAACCCTGCAACTTTGATCAATTCGTGATACTCATCGCAACATCTCTGCTATTGTCTGCTTTTAGCGACTGAATTTCAGGTCATCATATATCCACTGTGTTTTCAGTAGGACGAATCCGCCGAATCTATGTGATCTGGGTATCCAGCCTCGAACCTATGACTAATCGGTGAAATCGTTGGAATCATTTTAATGAGGATGGCTTTATGGGGAACGAGGTTTTGTGGTGCACGACACGTAGAAAAGCAATCAAGTTAGAGTTAGTTCAGATAACGTTTTTGGTAACGTACTGACGGTGTAAAATACGGCCTACAAAGCAGCACGGGTTTGCTAACATTGTGCATTTGTACACTCCCATGAATGTTCATTGACATCGTGGGTACTGTACTGGCATTCAGCCTGACCGTCGGCGATTCGAGTTCTCTGATAGTTGTTCTGTCGACAAGTTACGCTTGAAACACAGTAGTAGACCGGCGCATTCGATATATTAAAAGCAACATGAGGGCTTAAAAAGGTACTGTTTTTGAAAGTACATCGTGATACATCGGCGGTAAATGGTTAAGTGGTCGCACTGCTATGTTTAAGAGAATCACTTCTTATCTGCAAACTTGTTGAGATAACAGAAACAAGCTGCAAAGAAATTGCAGATAGCAAGATCTTCGGCAAACAAAAATTCTCGCCTGTTGGTTATCTAAACAAACGCGAAAGCATTGACCTTGACGACCTGACGTACAGAAGCAAGCAAGTAACTGGCAGACGAATATACTGGCTGCTAGTGCTGCACCGGTTGAACAAGAGATGGCCAGCCAAATGCTCTGGGGTCACAGTTGCAGATCCGAGGGATGGAGTTGATGAAGTGAGGAAATAATTAAATTTCAACGCGATAGGTTGAGTTACAAGCCAAGTGCAATATAGAACAAATTTCGGAGAGAAATCCATAGAATTTTGTAAATAATACGACTGCAGACTGGACGGGTAGGTAGCACAAGAATAGTTTTCTCAAAGAATCCACGTGATCGACATACATTGCAACGACAAAGGAAACAGTGAAATCACTTGCACCTAGTTACCGAGACTTAAAACAGATGTCAACGTCAATCTCAAATGTGAGAAACAGTTTCCTGGTAGACTGCAGTCTGGAATGTTTTCTAACATTCACAGATTATCGCTTTGCATTTCATTAAGTCCAATAAGGTGAACTGGAGGGCCACGCAGGGAACTCAGAAGTATCATATTTACGATGCTGATCTCTAATGCACTTTCAATTCTCAACAGTTGCATTGGTAGGTTCCAGTGCAAACTGTCTGAGAAACATGTTTGGGTAGTCACTCTGCTGAACCATTTGAAAGGGTTCATAAAACGCGGTGGGTTGAGAGGACAACTGAATGCAAATGTGAAATTTTAGAGGTTCATGGCTTTGCTGGTAGAGCACTTGTCGCTTTTCAGCACACCGGTTCCGATGCTTCTGAAGAAACACTTATATTGAAGAGTGTCAACATAATATCCATGACAGTTATACACATAGAACAACTCATTCTATATACGATGAGCACGCTAAATTAGTACAACAACCTTTCATAATTAACGTTGTTCGAATAGCGTAACACTGGATGAGTCGTCACTTTCTGTCTATAGGGAGTCGATCGGTGTTTTCTGAGTAACGTCATCTGAACGTACTCTAGTAACTTCGATCTTCCATTATGCGTCAATTCACTCAATCACATTTGTTAGGTCTGTCAGATGACCTGGTAGGAAAATGAGCGTTTTGATATTTTCACCAGTCCAAGGCGACGAACAAACTGACAATATTAGTGACAAAGCAAATTCGACAATGGAAAGAACCTAGTCGCCTGCAGAGCTACCGCTGATAAGGTCTAACAAAACAGTAAATGATTACACTCAAAAATAACACTTTTTCGGACTATCTGCCTCTCACAATTTTTATCGATTCACTTGTATCTGTATTGACAACTGTCTCGGTAGGACAGAGTTACTCTTGAACTGTTGGGTTGAGCACATCATGAAATGTGTGCTTTAAGTGGTGATGCAATACAGCTAATTTGTATTCTCTATAATGCGGATACCACCTTCATAGGTTGTCAAACTCCTGTGGACAACAGATCATTCATTCGACCACTCAAACCAATTCAGTTTACGATTACGTAGATAAAGTTTAAATTACCAACGTTCATTTCGGTGACGCTCCTAAAGGTCTAGCAGCCTATGCTGAGCGCACAAAGTTGTTGATGTAACTGACCAACCTGTAATAACACTGTGTTCTTTGGTTGGTCCGGATTGAATCTGTCTCACTTCTTGTTTTGTCACTATGCTTAAATGGTATATAGCCTGTACGTACTGCGCATGTGGTTGATGATGTAAGACGGAATGTATACTGCTTTTAATATTCTACTTTATTGCTAACAGTAAACAGGTATTTTTTAAGAAAACGCGTTTCATATTCCAAAATGCCAGTCGGTTGTTAGAATTTTGTGCTGCTAACGGTTGTATCAGTTCATACGATCACGGCTTTGAAAGGTGTTCATATAATCGCCTTCGTTAACTCTGCGCCGTCATCTCTACATAAAAACGAGCTTTGTGAGTATGCAATCTATGGGAGCAAATTAAATATTAACACCAGGTATTATATATATGTTTGCATACCATGTTATTTAATTGGATTAATGGCAAACAAGCACCAGTATCAGCCCCTCAACATCTGTGACCTGAAATTTGGTTTCAACTGGCAACGGTTAAAGTTTTTCATTCAGACACCAGACACAGGGACTCTTACCAGCAGGGTGATAAGTCTGTGACGAACTGATTAGAAAATCGGTCGGCCACAGCAAACCCTACCATTCAAAATTGATGTGCACTACCCTCCGGCAATATTGTCTAACTGGCAGTTATCAACGAGACCAAACACGTAAGCTTGCGTAAACTTGGAAATATAATGCGATTAAAAGACTGGGGAACTGGTGGCACTCTATCGCTGGTGCATACGCTATTTCTGTGAGTTTTTATTGTTCAACATTTTGAAAACACAAAATCAAGAGCTATTTTCATTTCTTAGCGAAACTTACATATTTTGCCCGCCGAATTTGAAAGGGCATGTGTTTACATGTAACAATTAGAACTAAATCTCCATTTCGGGCTGTAAGCTTTTACTGAGTTACTTTTTCCAAATTCACATTTAGATTTTTTCGGCCAAAACATTCTGTTCAAGGCTGGTGATTGGACACAACCCCCCGTTGCGTTTTGTGAATCACGACCAAAAATAGTTTCCACAATAAAAAAAATAATTTAATTTAAAAAAGGAAACGAACTGTTCTATGTCCCTGAGCGAAATGGTCCTCTGCCCTTTCATACTGACCACTTGTGCACTGGCGAGTTATTCACTAGCTGATCCGTAATGTTTACACGACAACACACAACAGACCCCCTTGCTGTTAGTTTGATGGACACATCCCACATGTCTACAATGACAACGCATGGGTCTACTGAAACTACATTCGTGTTATCGCTTGGGTGAAGGGAACGTCACAGCTGGGGGTGTCCATTCAACCAGCAAGGAAGCCGAAAGTGTGGACTTATCCCCGAGTGAATTCAATTAGCCCAGAAAGCTAGGCAATATACTCACGCACATTGCATATAGACAGTATGAGCAACACTACAGAACAGCTGAACTATAGGTCCAAAACACGGCCATGCACAGCAAGATGTGAGCAGCATGCTCCCATACGCGCTGTAGAAACGGTCTTGCCTAATGAGGCGGTTCGCGTGAACCAACTAGTCGAATCAACGCGGCAGGAGTTCGGTCACACTGGTCACAGTGAGATAACCCTCACCACCACCACCGGCACGACTACCAGAAGTGAAGTGGTTAGCCACCCGGGATTTTATTGAGGTAAAATCAAAGATAGAATGTGAATCGTCGGTTGCTTCTTCAATTCGACTGTTGGTTCACTGGATAACTGACTGACCGACCGACTGGTAGGAATATACACACGCGCAAGTGAACACAATATGAATTCAATCGACGGCCCGTTGACACAAATAAACACGATTATAATAAAACAATTCGTACAGAAGAAAGAGGAGGACGCGTTTTCAGTTCTCCTGCATTAATGTAGACAAACGTAGGAAAGAAAAACGAATTAATTAATAGGAAGTTTTTCCATAAAACACTATCTGCGAGTGGGCCTAATTCCCCAAACATAGCCTTGGCTGAGCACGAGAATTTTGGTATGAACAAGATGTACAACATAGCGTGATTCCACTTGTTGAGCTACTCTCACTGTTTGACTTCTGTTATAATCTTCCGCCGAAGACGTGAGTCGAACCAACAACCATCCAGTTGCTCTTTAAGGTTTGACTAAATTGGCCGGCAGTTTGAGGGGCCTAACTCTAAATCCTCAAAGAAATCATGAAAACAAGTGTACAAAAGTTCTTAATATATTCTAGTACATATAAAGAAGGGACGATAAGAATGTCATTGGTAAAAATTAATCGAGGAAAAAAAGTAGATGAATAAGTGATTAGCAAAATCTCACTGTATTCCGAAGTAAAAAGGGAGTAGGTCTTTGATATTCAATGCTAATCGGAGTGGGTCGGTTGGATGTGTGCGAAATGCTCCACAGATTGGGAGGTCATATTTAGTCAGGATTGGTGGGGTTGCTGTATGTCTTCTGTTGTGCTGAATGTTTGCTGACAACTTCTTGAGCATGTTCGAGAACAAATTATAACAAAAGGGAGCTATCATGGGAGGAATGTAGACGATACTTTCTGCGCAGTGGACAGTTTGGAAAAGTTCCATAAGCTGCCACCAATTTCAATAAGGTTCATAAAAGCATTGCCTTCATTCTGAAGGGTTAAAAAATGAGCAGATATCTTCTGTTGATATTACAATAAAACGTAGATCAAACAGTTTGTAACAGCAAAGTGTCTATGGACACGAGACCTGAAGTAATCAGTACTTACACTCTCATGGTTATTTGCCAACAAGTTTTCAACGTGGCTATATACGTGCTCTAACGAATAGGGCAAGACGACCCTGTACAGAGGATATGATAGAAAACTCTTTGAAGAATCCAAGACAGACCGTCAGTTTACATGTTTGTCCGAAGCGGCCAATCGATTGCTTTATATAGGAAAATCAACCTCGACATAGAGGACAGTGGTGATTGAAATAGTGCCCACCTACGGAGTTGAAAGCACGCCACATATTTCCCCTCATCTTTATGAACCACTAAACGGCGGCTTCTGCGGTCAACTTTTACCCAAAACGGATGATAACATGCCACTAAACTGATGATATGCCTACTAATACTGACTCATCCTTGATGTAGGTCGAACTACTATGTACTTACCTGAAACAA
>LUCH01000099.1:131080-147379 GCA_013368495.1 Paragonimus heterotremus | reverse complement strand
ATGTCTATAAGTGACATCAACGAACAAGGGTGAGTAAGAGCATAAGGACCAGTGTACCCGTAAGTGTACATGCGTCAATGCGATAAACGTACTAAGGCACGTTCTATTGTAAAGACTTACTTCCTCAGGGTCCTGGTAAAGGTCTAAGAAACAACCGGTCAAACGGAGAAACTTAAGAATTCACAAGTAACCCAAGCTGACTGTAACGCTACTTGATGTTCATCCTCAAACCTGAGCAAAGGACCAAACCGACTATCCCTCACTCTTATACAATCGGCTATCAGTTCTATTAGCATAACTTGTGACAGCAAAGTTTGTATGTAGTTAAGCTATATTTCGTTTTCATAGATCTGTGTCCTCCGATCAGACTTACTCTACCTGAAGAGTTCAAACAAGAAACAAATCAGTTGTGATTGTCGGTTTGCGGATGAGAATCAAGAACCATTAAGAACACCATTTCGAGCTTTTACCGCCAGTGTAAGCTGATACTCCGAGTTGAACTGTGTCCATCTACTCTAACGAGGTGAAATAAACTATAAGTGAACGTAACATGATATTTTTTCCGGAGATAATGAACAACTCCGCGGTAGAATAAAGAGCAAACATGCAAATACGGTGGCCAACAATAAGTCGATCCTTTAAGGGAGGTGATAAAAGACCAAACTACTGCACTGTATGAAACTTAACTAACAACAGTGAATGTTTATAATCGTGAAAAATGCTGAATAAACTATATAACCAGCCATAAAAGCTGCAAGTTAATCCGGTTAGCCTCGAGAACCCCAGTCGGCTTTATATCGTCACTTGCCCACAAATTCTATAGCTTTTGTAGAAGGTATACCACTGTGCTTCAATATCATTAAAAACGCAGACATGCATTACCAAATGAGACAAGTGAAGCTGTACAGAGCTTAAAAACCACAGATACTAGGGCAAACAGTAAAATGGAAAAACTAATTGGTCGTTTCACTATGCTGCACTGCCAAACAATTGTCAATGGTGTGTTTATAATTGCGAGAAAATCACCCACTATAATTTCAAGGCCCAGGGGTTAACCAACCATTGTCCTGCAATGTCTTAGGAAAATAATTTTACGGTGCACGTTTTCTAGCGTTGATCTTAAAAACGAGCGTCAGACTGCTTATCAGCCACTCTCGATCGTTAACGCCTATGTTTGCTCGAGACTAGTTGATTCAATTGTTTGGGAAAGAGTGTAAACCTGTCAAGCTGTACTTCTAAATTAACAGTAGTTATTTCAGCAGACTCGTTGGATATTGTTTACTAGCAACTTTTACGCATATTATTGTCGAACACTTGTTCATACCAGCTATGAAAAATAACTCAGTCACAGTATAGTTTATCTACTGGTGTTTCTAATGGAGAAATAGTCACCTCAAAATGGTTACTTTTTCTCTATTTAGATAAAAAGGAACCAATCACTAAGGTCGTCTGACTGACTTCATGTCGGTTTCGGTTTTTGGATGCTCACATAAACTTAGTTTATTGTAATCAATAACCAGTGCACCTGATCAGTCATCTTCTGCATTTATAATGATATAGATGTTCACCTGTTGCCTACCCTAAACAATCAAAGCATCCAAATAGACCCCTCCAAAAGAAGGATTGTTCAGCAACATAAGTTTTTAAGTCATACAAAGTATTTTTGCATAAGATGCATTCGTTGTAAAAACTTACCTGCCAGTACCATAGACGGAGCAATTTTAGGAAAATGCATCCAGCTTAATGTTACCTTATGATTTTCTACCAGTAGGTGTTAACTGAACGCTCGTCATAGCAAAATGCAAGAGATGGTCTTCAAATGGTGTGCGTATTTCAGTGGGGTCTGTAGTAAAATGACATGTTAAAATTAGACCCTAGTATCGATTTGCAGGGTTCGAAAGATGTAGCGTTTTACCACTCCCTACTTTACATTCACGTCAGTCAGGTTTTGGGACAATAATGCCTTTCTTATATACAATAAAAATCGTAATTAATGAAACTGTTCCGTTTCTATCTGCGGAAGCTAATGTGTTTGTATGCATGCAATTAATTCCTCTAGTCTAAAAGTTCGGCAATAAGCGTACTTGCGGATTGGTCAAAAGTTGGCCTAAATTTACAGTTATTATTTAGTCCTCTAAAAGTTGTTGGCAAACAATGCCTCTTTATATCCAACTGTAATCATAACAGATTCATTCGTATTCAGATACAAGCACACACGGACAACTACTGTCACCACTTTTTCAAGTAGCTGTGTTCAGTGCCAATCTTCAAACTTTTGTAAATGGTCCCTAGAGGGTGTGAGATAGTGCGCCCGGACTGTTTTTGAAAAAGGGAAATCTTGTTTCGTCTGTTAGCGTTTGTATATCTGAATGTGCTCAAAGATATAGGGAGGTGCGGTAAAGTGGGTCTTTTGTGAGATTTCGTATTTCTGTCAAGCCTAGTTGACACACGCATGTGCGTTCCTACGTCCGAGCTAGTCCGAATAGAGCTGTGATCAGAAGATCGTAGCGTTTTAAGGAATGGTCGAAATGAATACATACTCATGAACAATGCCTACGCACTAACTCCCATGATACACTTGTTGGGATGTATGAATCTTTTGTGGTTGAGAACTTCGCATTGGGGTAGACAAATTCCCTCGGTCTGATTTGAGTTACGGACAACTCGTATACCGCCCCTGTGTGGGTGGTGACACAAATTGAAGGGGTGTTTCCTCGGTGTGGTGAAATGTCTAATGTCGCCATCTTTCCCCAATCGCACATCAAAAGATGTGATGAACCAGAGAGGGTGACAAAACAGAGTCGTTCGAATAGTTGAACAGCGTATGCCACCGGCGTTATAAGAAATCCCACAGAACTGTGATATGATAAACCTCATTATAAAAAAATCTTAAATCCTGTCAAGCAGACGGAAACATGCGATTTACTCAAGGCGAGGTGAGTCCGGCTTAATAAATGTTATCACACTTTAGTACAATAAGAAAGTTGTATACAAATTCCATATGTATTTCAGTGTGAACACGTCTTCTAGAACACTTCTAACTATAGACGTACCCAGAACTTTTGATGTGTAAAAGTTACGTTTCACCGCTGAGAAAGTGTGCCATAGTGTGCTTGTTTTTATCAACTGTTGATATCAGCAAATAATTACATTTTACGGTGACTAAGGTTTTACAAATTGGTCAACCTACTCAGCAATCTGAGTTGTATTATCTCTGACAGTGTATGTTGAAATTCACATCTAACAACCTGTCAGATTAGGTATGTTTGTGCACTTTTAGCAGTCAAATAAATTTTCCGCACTTTCCACTCCATTGGCAGGTAGCAGTGATCACTTAACCAAATGATAAACTAAATCCATAAAGAAAAAAACAACGCCTGAAATTATATACAGAAAAACCTTTATGGAGTGTTGATCAACGTCAGTCCACTATCACGAGACTGACATTCAGTAAGAATGCCTGTTCAGGGATATGGATTGTTACTACTCACAACGATATCAATTAAACCATCATTAAGTTAAGGAGTACCACGGTATTGGTCGGAAGTGAAACTTGTATACATCCATTTATCTATTTAGTGAATAGAGCTTTCTGCAAAAGATTGGCTATTTGAATATGTTTGGTACAGGACCGTAAATATGTACCTTCATCTGGTGAGCAGGGATAGACTGCGATGGGTATTCGAATTATCTCTTTTCTGACTTTAGTTACACTGTCGACAGCATGTGAATTATACTAGTTTTCTGATAATTATTAACTATAAGATTAACGTATCGAAAACCATCTCAGGTGGCCGGAACCACCAGTTGTCTCACACATAACATATTGTAAAATATTGTCGTTTTCAACAACTAGGGGGATATGCATTTGGGAAATTTAAGATTATTTGACATTGATTTGCAAATAGTATCCGTTGAAGTGTTAGTTAAGTTACCTTCATGTGATCTTCGTGCTGGCTTGCGCCCTTCTTCGTATAACAATCGTTTTAAAACTGACCGAGTGATTAAGATAACGACAAAGCACTTCATGGAATTTTGAATAGTTGTTCTCACCTGGAATATGAACAAGTGAGATCTCACATTGGTTGGAATCACATGAGCTGTACATGCAAAATAATAAACAGCCATTCCTGTTTGAATGCTGATGAAAAATAGCCATTCTTAGCTGGGACTCAGTTGTGAAAAATCAGGATTTCGGCTGGATTTGAACCACTCTGTAACTGAGTTTCAGCGGTTCCCGGATGTACAAACTAAACTATGAAAACATCTTGAAAATAATGTGTTGTCCTTTGCTTATAATGACTGTCCCTAATGGATACTGTTTCACTTCCTCAACAAATGTTTGGGGGCGTGAACACTGTTTTATGATGTGAGTATTAATCAGTATCCAACGGACTACTCATTACTTTGACTCGTCTGACTTGCAGAGTTAAAGTCTAGATTCACTATGATACATACTGATCATTCTGTCCATATAGTGTGATTTTCTTGATAATATTCAATAACGTTTGTGGCTGGACGGCTATAGAAATAAAACCAATAAATAATTAGTGCAAACTTACTTGATAGTGTGGTGAATCAAAATAGATTGAGCATTGCTAATCTCTTCGGCATATCATGAAACAGTAGTTTGATGGACTTGGTAAAAAGGAAGTTCCATCACCTAGACTGGAGCGTTCGGGTTAGCACCGGACAGTGAGCCTACTAAAACTGTTGTGTATCATTTCGGGTAAACCACTAACAAACCAAAGTATCTGTGCATTCGGTCGCTGGAAGATAGTGGTCAAATAATCTGACTGTCATCCAACAGAGCCCTAGTATATCTCAAATTAACTCAACACTCGAGCTATAAGGTTTACCAGGGGCTGTGCAAAGCATATTTTCAAGGGTATGTTTCAGTTTATGGGTAAAATGAGGACGCTGCTCTCGATCACTGATACAATTAGCAGAAGTTAGCACAGGTTGATTGTCCCGTTTTACGGACTGCCTAGTTCATTGGATGAACGCTCCTAATTTTGCGAACAAGCAAGGTTCCGGAATGGTCTGCGTGTGTTCCGGGTCTAAACCTCATTGGTAAACTTTTGGGGACCACGGGCTCTAGAAACAAACCAGACATCCGTTAGGTTAAAAAATGTCCGCGCATGAAGTAAGGTTGTACAAGCGCTTATATCAGTGAATAACGTGTTCGAAGAATGTCGGGATATTGTTACGAAATTTTCTGAGGAAATAAGAGAAGAGATACCTTCTAACAGCCTTTTCTGAGGACACATCATCCTGGCCATCCGCATTATTTTGTCTTGGGTAGCTCTGACTTATTAGGAGTTAAGCCATCCTCGATAAAGTAATAATCTAGCTTTACTAAATATTCTGATAAGCTGTGGTTCCTTGTAGCGTATAAAGATCCTTCCTAGAAATATGCATGTACGTAGGAACTCCTGTTTAAGAAACATTATAACGAAGCGAACAAATAATAGCTTTGGAACCCTCCATTAAAAGACAGTGTGTACAGTCCTTGCTTGATGAAAGAGTGCGACAGCTATCACGGACCAAACACTGTGATTGCGGAGTAACTCCGGGAAAGGATACTAAATGAGATAGTTTACTGCCCACAACGATATTCACACATCACGGAAACAAGCTAAAACCCAATCTACAGAGGAGTGAAGAGTTTAGTGGGAACGTTACCTAATGGTAGGTCTGGTTATTGAATCGAGGCAAACTAATGACCAATAATTAATTGTAAATTACAAACTACGGCTTTCAGGCGTTATATCCTGCGGATGTGGTGGACAGAAAGTTTCAGGGAATTCGTTAATAAACCGAGCGCGGAAAATTAGTGACCGGGAAGAATAAGCCATGGTATGAATCAAGGACTTCATGCTTGAGAAACAAATTCGCAATCAGTTTTCCATATTGAATTTTGCTTCTTCTTTGAGTCCGAATAATACAGCACTTATACCGCTGTTCTGTTTGTCAACAATTTGTGGGTTCGAGCTGACGTTTTTACTCTTACCTAGAACTGGACAGCCTGCATGTGTCCTAGCTAGTACGTGATTATATGACATCCTCTGATGAGTAATGTGACGCCGACTGGTATTCTGACATTCTATCATTTGACACAAACGACGAGTGTTAGCATTTTTTACCCCCTGAGTGATCATTTATCACTTTATTGCAGAAAGTCACTTATTGCAGCAAAATACAGCCTGGGATCATTCGATAGTAAACTTGCTTTTAGACAGTCTGTCATTTTTTAATGTACTAAGACAGTTTTGCTGAGAATTCAGAAATAGTTATAGAAGCATAGCCATCTTGACAGCTTTAATATTATAACGTTCTTATTCACTGCCTCACACTCATACTGATCGGATATCAAGGTCGCTAATTCCTGTAGGCAAAAGTCTTCACTGAATGGACATTTGTGCGCAATCCAGAAGGTCTGTATCGCTGTGAGAAGTATATTGACTCGCAGATGCTAATTATGCACTTTGAATTGAGAAGATCTGCCTAAGTTTTGCCTACTGAATGCTTATTCTTCCGGAATTGAATTGATAACTCACGCGAGATTTTTCTTACATTTTTCTTTCAGCAGTAGGCTGTTTGTAAATTCCGGAATATATCTACTGCTAACGTAGTTCATAATTAGAAACAACTAATGCACTCTACGGAACATTCTATAGGTCGTTAAACGATAAGACTGTAGATTTCGATTTGTTCTGCACAAACATTTTCATGTCGTTTCGTACATTGAAACCTATGCGCTATTCCCATTGAGCTGGAGGTGCTCGTAGTTAAAAAACTCATGTCTTGAGAAATATCGAAATGGAATAGTCGACTGCTGTTTCCAGTTTTCATAATACATCATTATTTTATTATTCTATATTTACGAGGAATTCTGTTCCACCACATTTGGAATGAGTGTGCCAAATAGTACGTACTTACGAGTTGAGAACTGTGGGAAGCACTCATGTTTCGGCTAAGCTAATACATATTACGACTGATTAGTCTCGGATTTGAATTGCCAAAATTTAACTACTACAGGAATTTAAGCTTAATTTGCACAACAGTCCAAGTTATTTCAATGGAATACGTCGAAAATCACCGGTGACTCATGTTTACCTTTTTCTATAGTTCTTTGGTAATGTGCCTTCTCTTTCTATCCGGCAATTGAGTTGGGTCTCTTGTACTTTCGAAAGGTGTGTTACCTGACAATTTTCTAACTATCTTATATTAAATCTTTCCAAACATTCAAGCATAACTTTGCATCGGCTTGGCTGTCTTTTTTTGAATAGACTGGGAAGGGACACACTAACTGGGTTTGTTACCTATCATGGCGAGCGTGGCACCACAGCCAGAGTGAAATCCCCAAATTGAGTTAGCTTTCCAGTTGGTAAGTCGGTTTCAGATGAATACGCGTGACTTTTGGTCGTTATACTTTAAACGAACGACGTATTAGTTCAATCAAACGATTTAATAGCTGAGTATGGAGGAAGTAGACAGACATCAAGTGTGTAGGAAGTCTTTCCAAATGGATGTGTCCTGAAAAGGTAAGCTGACTGCTGTAGGCAAAGTAACCTTAATTTCTATCAAAGCTAAGGAAGATGTTAAATTATTTCACTGCTAATTTCTAGCATTTGAATCACTAGATATATATCATCTTTGGTCTTATTAATCAGGTGGGGCTCTATACAGAAATTCGCAAACATTTTATGTTCACAGAAAACAGCCGATCTACGTAACACTCAGAATCGTTTAGCTTTGTTTTTGAATCAGTATGGGTTGTGTTGGAACCTTTCTCTTAAAACGAATGAGCGATGACTAATCAAAATCTTGCGGTTATTTACTCGCAATCTAGTCTTCCAGCAATATCGTCTAGCAACAGGACAGCCTCTTTTACACAAGAAAGATGTCTGGAACGAATCACCATCTAGCAATCTGCCGTGTATACAAATATAAATATCAACAGCAGAGTAATTTAGATTTTGAAGATACTGGTCTGAACTAGTGAAAATGTACACATGGCGCACATGTAGATTGTGCTTGTTGAAACCAGTATCAGTAGATAACTTTTTATAGAGATGGGGACGCTTGGGTGTTTCATGATGTTCACATTCAGAACTACATACCAACCTCTTTCGTTGTTGCTTGCACCCATCACGTTTAATCAACTTGAACAAAATTTCAACCGGCAAAATTAGTTGTGCAAACTGAAATCTTTATCTACAAGAATGCCGGCGTTATAGACACGGCTTCGTATAAATGGACTGGTGTACCATGTTTGTTCAACGTTTGAACATTCCTTTGGTTAGACCGGACACAACCCATGTCCAGTCGTCCAACATTTTAAGTAAAAATAGAATGTTTGATAAACAGATCCTAAGTACCAAGTAATGCTATTAGTTCTCTGATATGATATGGTCTTGTGAGTACCGGTGAATCGGTTAGTATCACAGTCTACCCACCGGGATATGGGAAAGTTGACAAGCGAAACTGACAGACTTCGAGAGACACTTCGGTGTGTTCTTCAAGCTGCACTACTGGATTCATATGAACCTAATAAGTTCACTGACAAATAAAGTTATCAGGTAAAAAGTTTCTTCTGGGGTCAGTCTTCACAGGAAGCCCGCAAAAATTACAATGGTTAGCACCACTTCACCAGTGGGCGATCCAGTGAGAAGTTCTGTGACCAGATCATGCCAATCCTACTGTTTGTTCTCGGCTGGTGTCTATCTGCGGCAAACCAATGGACATTGTGTATTTTACGAAGGGTGGATATTACAGACGTAGACTGACATAAATGAGTTTCTGCAGAATTCCCATTGGAGAAGATTGTGTGATGATTTTCACTTCCTCAGTAAACATATCAGTTCAACGTGCATGAAATTAATTGACCAATACTCACGACTGAAAAGAGTCTTTGATTTCCTAGTGGATTTCCAGCCAGCTGCCTTCAAAAGCAGTAATAGACGTGGATGCCACTTTTGTACGCATCCCTACTACGGCCAGCTTCCAAACTCATGCAGCACTTCAATGAGACTGCCGTATTGGACACTGTGTTATTTACTTCAAATCATGCTCCACCGGGTTATCGCAAACAGAGACACAGGCATACCGGACCTTGAGTTACTGTGTGGTTTTCCAGTCGCTTCAAGAGTTGATACGGCAATTGTCCTGTCAACCCTATTTGATAAGCCCTCGAATGGAACATCTCATGTTGCTGTAACGGAAACCCGTAAGCTTGTTTACTACTATTCTCGAGTCTTGAAAAATAGTATGAGATTTCGATTAGTAACAGGCACGGTTATAAGAGAGTGACCACAATGAAGTCAACACAGTTTATCAGCGAGATTCTCACAGGCGCAAAACATACAGTTGAACGCAATACGGTAAATGTCTATTTTCTAGGAACGACAGTGATATGGAGTTATCTTTTCATGAGTTTTACTAAATATTACACATAACCCTTCTTTCCTGGTTGCAGCGGACGAAGTTAACAGAACCTGGTTTATTTTTTTGCCTTAATGTGGTGCTATCTTTCCGAGTGGGCTAGCCGAACGACATACCTGAGTGTAAGGCCTGCCCTCAACCATGAGTAATGTTCCACTCGAAAGAATCTAGTTTGATAAAAACTAATAGCACTACGTAGGATGTGCTGCGCAATGATAGTTCAATCCCATTTCATCGGTTACTTCGTCGAAGTTAACGTACATAGTATATGATGGAAACAAGCAGGAAGTTAACATCAAACTGGTCACACATGAGACTGTCAGTCAGGTAGCAAAGGGAAATCAGACAGATGCAGCTTAAACGCGCCCACTGATAGTGAACATAAACCCGATGCAACGTAACATAACTTCTGCGGGGCGAAAAGATAATACGAGTACAGAAGAGTAAGGTAAGTTCGGAAACATAATCCAGTTCACACAGAACGAGTAAGAAATGGTTGGAAGATCCACACAAACCCAACGGGATTTGAGTTAGTGTATACGGATCAACACTGATTGAAACATGGGCACCTGTCAGTTACTGGGTCCCGCGAATAAAGAATCAGTTCAAGATGTTGGCTTGGGAAAGAGTATGAAAACGAAAAGCAGCAGGCGCATCCTTACAATTTCAGTGAACGACGGACCGATGACTGTTTCTGGGCGCACAGGTTAGGGTTTACTTGGTTTACTGAGACGTCCTGTGAGCTGTTCATCAGCAGTTTACTTTGAGTCTGAATAGTATTGTGAAGGTCTTACTCGGATCCAATGTGTCCGGTTCGTAGAAGATACCTTATGATGGTCGTGGTTGCACAACCGACCTTCACTTTGTATTTGCTTGGCATCATACGGTGTTACCTGTTAGAATGAGATACACTGTAGTTACTAAACACGCAAGCTGCTGGTAAACCGGTCACAAGAAACGATATGACTTGACTTCCACTGTTTTATTGTTGGGTAATTAAGACTAAATGTTCAGCATGCATTTTGAATTAAAAAGTAAGTGTTGTTAGATTTTCAGCTGTTGGTAGATCTGCAACAACAAGTTATTACGAAATTGATTTGCGACCTAAGAACTTAGGCCGATTTGCAAACCATGCAGTCAAACGCGTTTGATATTGTGGAATTCCACAGAAAATTATTGTTATAATGAGAAGAACTAGGGATAATGCTCTGCCATTACGAATACGTGCGCTTCTACCTGTACGGTGAGAGCTGACAATCGGAACGGTAGGAAGTGTCATAAAACTGGTGAGATAAACAAGGTTGGAACTCATTCATCGGCTGTTTACACCGTTGTCCTTGGTCTTACTTGTCAGTTGTTGTTTTTTTCTCACCATGGTTTACGTTACTTTCATCCGCATAGTTTGTTCGGGCAGAAACGATCTCGCTTCACGAGTGCTGGTACACACCGTCAGCGAGAAATTCCTTCATACAAAATCACACAATTTGCCAATATTTTTAGTTCCGAATTCACTTGAGAGATATTTTAACAAATAGTCGACTACTACAACAATTATTCAGTTAAAATATCGGTACCTAATTTCTACCTCTTGATGGGCAATGAGTAAAATGTTTCTGGCTATTTTGACACCGATCTCTTTGGTTTTCGTAATTTTGCTTGTTTATGCATAATACTAGTCTTTATTAAACGAACCACATTTGCTTTAAATTGACTGACAAAAAGATGCATCGTATCAAGCGTTAGCAGCTTTCCACTAGTTTTGAATCTGTGTTGGATGGTATGTGCTATAGTAAACTTCCTCGTGGGGTGATTCGATTCAGCCTTGTAGCTACTTTCTTTGCATAATAAAGTACTTTTACCTGGGTATTCACAGATAGATAACTGTGATTAGCTGCGATCACTGGAATGTATTAATTAAGATGATGGATGAATATTTCTCTCGGGAAAGTGTACACGATTTCCCATCAGAATTATACATCGCACTCAGTATTGTGTTCGTATATAGGGTTGTGTAACAATATTCGCTTCGATTGCTACGACGGTATTGGTAGCGAAGAGTCGTGCCAAACAGTGAAAATGGTAATGTGTATGAACGACTGAATGATACATAAAAAACACAGGTTGTGATGATTTTGAACTTGTTGACTGAAGCGAGTACTAACGAAATGACGTATCCAAATATTTTGAAAATGATATTATTTTGCCCATGAAGCAAAAGTTACAAACGCCAAAACTCGACTGGACGGTAATTTGTGAGCATAATACAAAGTTATTGTAGCGTAAGATTACATTGGCGTAAGCTGATAAGATTAATATGTTGCTTTTGTTACATTCTTGTACTAGTTTTAACACTTCAGTTCAGATTCGCTCGTCTGTGTATCCTATAATAAGGTCCCTTTTCTTTATACATTCTTAGATAAAAAACCAAGTTAGTGCATTTGGCTTTTATTAACAGATATGTTTAGTAGAATACATTCCTGTTGATATCATTTTACAGAAATTCCGTGAGCCACCGTTCGAAAAAGAAGCTCGACGAATCACAAGCAGGGACCAGGTTGTCCAATTTTCTAAATCTAGCTGTTGTTCAGTACCTCAAAAGAGAGGTTCTAAGTTGATGGAATGATAAAACCATTCTTCATTTTTAAGGTATTATTTACACTTATAGAAGAGAAATGGCACTTTGTCTTAGCTTCACAATGGTCTCTTCTACCGAAAGCCAAGGACACTTGCCTGGATTAGAACTAAAGTGGCCTGATCTGTCCGTAGAATACATACTGCTCAAATACGCCAATGCTTTCAAAGCTAGCTTTTGAAAATCCTGGGTTCCTTAAACACTTCCTCAACCTGTACAAAATCAGCTTCTATGTAATGATGATAACCTGGTCAAAGATGGTTGCTAATATTCCTGTTTTCTGTATGCAATAGGTTACCTTCAGTAAAGATGCGACTGCAACACGGTAAAAGCTGAGTTTGCATGTTGAACCAGGGAGGGCGCTGCTAGGCTTTCTGAGGAAGGTACTAAGAAATGTTTGCTGAGCTAACTGTACGAAGCAGGAAGGAATGAACCAGCGATTACTGTGAGGTTACATCTACTGATCCCGACGCTGCGTCACTACCTGAAATATTATTTATGTATATCTCGAATATTTCTCACAACAGTGAGGAAGAAGTTTGGTCATTTTCTTTACGTTTTGCTCAGCAATCAAGTGTAGCCTATGCGAATCAAGTATCCCTTATAACCTGCGGTAATCTGGTGGCAGTTCTCAACTATAGGATCAGTGTAAACTTCTTATGCATTACAAAATTCACTGCTATGGAGTTATTTAAATTATTTATAAATTACTGTTTTATTGTGACCCATGAGTTGAGGTAGTGAATGTATGGCCGTATATAGGTGCCCAGTGCTGTGGTTTATTGAAAAAATAAATCAAGGTCTACCCTCCGCATATGGCAGCCTGTGAATTTTGCTAACAACTATATATATGTCAAATTACAACCATAAAACTGTATATCATGGTGGTACAATCTTGATCGTTCGCCTGAGTTAAGTGCATTAGGTTGGTTTGGGATGTTGTCAATGAGGACAATAGTATTGTAGCCACAATGGTTCAAAAGAACTTTCCTGCAACGCTTTATTATGGCTCATGTCAAACTGGCAATCTGAAACTAACTTTATCTTCATGAGCATAACCAGTAAGAAGTTACTGCCCAAAGTGTACATATTGTATAGTTTTTCTCAGTAAAAAAAAGTCTTCATCATACTAAACAACAGAAGGAAAGAAACCTCGGGATATTATCATTTCGCCAACGAATTCAGCTCAAGACCACCAGCTCTGTCAAAAGGTGATACCTGATTTATCAACTCTTCCGGATGTCATAGTTCGAAACTGTTGGAACATTGGTCGATTCTACACATAGTATGGCCATTCCGAAGTTCTACTCCGGGCATTTAGCTTATATGGCCGTATTATGTGACCGTGTTTGTGCCAACATCGTAGTTCAGATAACCGATACCCAGCTCTCGGAATTCAACTTATCCCGTAAGTAACAAGCTTAACACCATGACAAAGTTGTATCACACAGTTATCTGTATTGTACCACGTAAACTTATTTGTAGAATGAGTTCTGTAGGTAGATGAATTTAGCTTGTCACTGGTTGATACCGTACATACAGTTGGAGATATCGATGATTGTTCAGTTAGTTCACTTGTAATGGAACGGTGTGAGGATTCGGAAGACCGTACAAGCATTAAATGAATAATGACGTTAAACGTAGAACCTGAAGGTGCGCTGGCAGTTGTTTATATTGTTCTTCACTTTGCTGCCTGGAGCATCAATGAAGTGTTCGGACTTCCATCACAGACAGTGCTGTATCCAGAGTAAACTGAATTCATGGGTGCACTGTGTCCAATTAGGTCACAAGCTTCACGCTGTAAAATATGATCAGAACCACAAACTTTGTTTTTATTTGGTATTATACTAGGCAACAAACGAAAGTACCTGACCTTCTCAAAGGGGAGGGAGAACCAAATAATCCTAAGTTTGGTTTAGAGAAAGTTCACTTTTCTGGTCGTTGTCCGTTATCCATGGTCTTCGTGCTTGGCTCTGACCAACGCATATTCAGTATGGGTGTAATTAACTGCCTTCAGTTGCACCTTACACAATCCTCATCTTCACTGTGAATAGTCAGTGGTGTCCTAATTCTTTTCCGCTCATTGAATTCATCAATCTGTAATTCATAGTAAGAAATTGTGAGTGTTACTTCAGAAGCCCTCTTCTATGCAGATAACTACGGTTGGTCGATATATTCAGCCATCGGATGCTTACTCACTTCGATCAGTCTCTCTTGCGTAAATGAGGTTTATCTGAGAATGTCTGCAACACAGTATATTCCCTTCCAATGTTTTAGGATTTTAGATGAAACGTTTGGGATTGGAACCGCAATAACCACCCCATACCACTTTAAATCTTTCAAGGAAGCAGCGTATAATTTTTTGTCCAAATATTCCTTCTAATATTTACGAGATTTCTCCAAACGTGCTCATTCCGTCTGTTGAGCTGTCAAAGTGAATTTAAGAGGGTGCTCGAATACTCCGTAAACGATGGTTGCAATTGCATAGTGAATGAAAGCAAAACATCTGTTGGTAACCATACCTTTCGATTCGTTTATTAAAAAGATTTGGTTCGATTGATCGAAGCAGGCTTCTTGATGTGGTATTACACCAGGTATTTCGGGAGCCCCATGTCACATTCAGTGACAGTTCTGCTTAGAAAAACGTAAGTGGGCTCTTGCCAGTTTTTTCCACTTAATCTATGTGGTGCTCACTTCCAGTATCCCTCACCGATTTTGAACCAATATGTTTGCCAAACAGAGACTCTGTTCTGAATGGGATTGACAAGGGATCTCCCACCCATGGAGAAGATTCAACGTTGTTACAACTTTAGTCATCTGAGTAGGCAGGGCTACTTTTTGTTAGTTAGTTGGCTAATCCACCGGAAATAAGAATTCGTGACTGGCTTGAGGCGTCTCAAGCAAAAACAACAACAACTCGTTAGATCATCAATGGGTTGTAATTTGCAAGGTGGTCCGAGGTCGTACTTGGATATCCTTGAAAGTTTCGCATCTTTCACACGAACGACGGAAAGTTTGGCACTTTTGTCCCGGAGAGACCATAACAATAATTGCTGCGTGGTTGCTTCTAGCTTGGATATCTCGGCATGACTGAGTTTGCAGCGTAAGCTTATTTATTCTTAAGTGTATGGTAAGCATATGAATCTTTCTTTACAACCTGGACCTTTTCCCGTAACGCTTAAGTACGGCGGGATTCTTGCTCCTCCCTTTCAATTTCTGTTTGCCGGCTCAACTCCATAATCCCAAAATCTCCCTTAACTAAGTGTATTTACGAGATCCATCGATTAAAAGCACCGTGAATGACAAAAGTCTGCCCAATGTACGTTGATAGATGAAGATGTTGCTTATTGCACGATCAGCGTTTTGCTCGACCCCATGCTAGCATTCAGATATCACTTATTCTGTCGGTGACAACTGTCAAAGTGGGATTCCTGGAAAATCTCTTACCATCGTGACAACTGTCCCTATGTAGCTAACGAGAGGACGATAAACCGTCCGTTACGTACATGTCACACAAGGAGCAATAAAAGATACAGTTATCGTGAGGTATAACCTGTGGATCACCTTCTTCGCCTCCAGTGAAACGTTCTGTTTTGATTACATTCTCAGCAATATCCGAGGCCAGAACGAATTCTCCAGCTGTAATGACATATGCCAGTAGCCTCACATTTGTGTAGTGTACAGAAAATCACGCTGTAAATGGAGAGCCTGATGAAATTTATCTAAGTGAATTCCAGATGGTTTTATGGTGGTTCGGTTATGTGGGTAAAGGTGCTTGTAAAATCGACGATGGCCCGGCAGTAATGGGGGACAAGTCGGAGGCTACTTCTCAGATCACCCACATCACTTGAAGTAGGTTATACCAGATATGTACCGTCATTCATAGGTTTATACGAGTTACTAAGTGAAAGTTCGCTTGACACAAAAAGATCACTTTTGCATGCAAAATGGACAGTTGGCTAATTTTAATTTTAGATCACCTCCATTCATACCATTAAGCGCTGACCCCACGTTACACTCGTGCTCCTGTGGGTTATTCCGCCATCTACGTATATGATGCATTTGCGAGAGGGGTCGTGCGATGGCCGTCAAACCAATCCACTGAATTTTATCGATGCTTCGGAAGACTCTTAGAACGTGATTTGGAGTTAGTATTGTGAATACCTTTCTGGTTCAGTCGTTCTTTTTGACCTCCGCTTGACAATAGTCTGCCAATAAAA
>LUCH01000099.1:85568-130980 GCA_013368495.1 Paragonimus heterotremus | reverse complement strand
CCATAATCTGCGCATTAGCTAGAGGTGTTTATATTTCTTTTTGATAAAAGCTAGCAAGGTGATCCGTTAAGAATCCAAAGGTCGGAATAGGTCATTCTTCAATACGCAGTCGGTAATATGCATTAGTCCATTACAAAGATGCGCAGGCATAATTTGCGTTAGTTTTTTGATAGGTGGTACATCCCCCACACTAATTATATGCCTCCGTGAATTTGTACGACTGAGAATGCTCTCTATTGTAATATACGTTTGCCGCCAACTTGTACCTGTGGGTTTTACATGCTCTGTATTCTGTGGGTTTGCATGAGCTGCATTCGCTTGCATTTTACTGATTGTTCAATTTATTTCAAAAGCCGCTATAGTGATTTGAAAATAAAACCGACTTCCGGGAGTCCTTTAAGCAGAGGCGGCGAACGAACCGTGTCAAACACGTCTTCAGTTTAACAACTGCCCAAAACAAACTATTAATCCAGAGTGATCAACAAAGTCATACCAACTAAGGTATGGAACAGTTGGTTTCGGCTCAACATAAAACCACATTATCAACCCTGCCGGGTTCAAATGACCATCTCGGTGCCGCTAACATTTTTAGCTTTCAAACGCATTCCCCCGAAAATAAACTTTCCGCACATACTTAAAGAGTACACTGGTTAAAATAAGCAATGCAGCAGTGTCTGCTAGAGTTACAAGTGTTATCCTTTAGGTCAGTATCAGCGCCGATAGGAGCTGTTAACAACAATTAACCGTCTCTAACTGGAGAACAGTGAATTTGATTACAGTACTCACTTGATCTGCCGTAACTTCTAGCGGCACAGTTATTATTCTGGTAGGTCTAATGGGTTCTGTCGAATCCCTGATTAAGATGTAGCTATAGTCCGTTGACTCTAGGGTAAACTTGACCATGATCGTAGCGCGAGAATCTTGATCCTAAGTAGACAAGTGACTGTTCGTTAGATCACCTGAAGCAGTCGTTACTACCATGCGACAGTGCCATACGTGTTGATCAGTGGTCTTACTCAACTTCTCCAAGTTCTCAGTCAACAACGATGTAACGCCCAAGCCACCTGGAGGATGCAGCAAGAGCATCATGTTAATCCCCATGGAAGTGTTTTGTCGAGTTATTCAACGATTTACACCTTGGAATCCTTAGACCGAATCTTTTTCATAATTTTGTTCGACCAAGCATCAAATAATGAAAACGAACGAGTGAATGTCTTACTCATCGAACTAATTTCGGGTATGGAACTGTTGATGCTATTCACTGAAATCGAGTAAGAATAAAGTGGGCCCCTCTATCTCAAACAGGTTCCACTTGTTACCGATGTACTCAGAAATTTGGCTTTAAACAGCCCTGCTGAAAACCTCCACCCTACGAGGTTACACACCAAACGGAAAGATTCGGAGATAGGCGTGTGCCTAAGTTTCCGTCGTGAATAGTTGTAACCATAAGAAAAATCGTCCCAGAGATAGAACTGGATAATAAACCCTTGTCAGGATTGTCCGTGGTCTTTTTCTTCCAGAACGTAGGTTACAGTATACGTGGTCTACTGAACACCACTAAATCTCGTCTGAGACAGTCCTTTGTAGTTTGTAACATTTTCAAACTTAGCAGAAGAGGCAAGAGTGGTTTTGTTCGAAAACACACACATTAGAGTATTCAAAAGGATACAACTGTCGGGGATGGGATAAGGCGTTGCTTACATAAAATTGTCTTTTGTGGTCGGTAGACAGTTCGTTGATCGGTGTACAATGTTGTTCAAATGAATACTTTTGATCGCATCAGTGAGCAGCTAAGTAGATTAGGTAGCAACTTAAAGTACTTACCCGAGTATCATTGGTCGTACTGACTTAGTCGCAGGCGGTGTTCACAAGGCAAGCAATCAAGCGGATAACTGTTTCGGCTCCAGAAAGACCGTTGTAACCCAAATATAGCTCTGGATATTCTCTTCTGATGCAACCAGTGATGAAAAATTGGTCGGTGGGTGTTTTTAGAATGAATAACGTAAAACAGTTCATGCTTACAGTGGGAACAGCTGAACTGAGCAATCTCACCTTTGTGTTGTGGTACTGTGGCTGCTGTACGCGATACCTGCATAGGTGTTATGTTGAATCATTGACTAACTAAGCGTCTTTGTAAGTAGTATTCCCTCAGTTTTTGCAAAATGGCTTTCCTTATTAAAATATCAACCTAACCCTCAATTATTCTATCAAAACAAAATGGAATCTATACGGACAAGAAAACCTTTGCCATTAAATGCGGAAATTGTTGTGTCAATGAAGAAAATTGTTCAACATACTCTTCATTTGGGAAATTTCTCCGTTTTCATAGCTTTTTGTTCTTTACAGAAATTGCTCGATAATGATAAAACAGATTTGCCCTCGCCCAGATGCAACGCTTGCACACTGCCAGTGAAAGATAGAGAGATATTGTTGCTTTTACCGCAATCAGCTTTAAAAACGAAACGTTGCTGTGGGTCTCAAACTATTCCGGCAATTACTCACAAATCGGTTCTGCCTTCTTCATGTTCGGATCCAGTTTTGCTAAAAAGGGCAACTTGCTCCGATCCTCAAGAAGCGTACGATGACTGGAGAGGAAATTCGGATGATGTCGAACTCTACCATTCAAAATGTCTCAAGTGTGCTCAGTGTAGTGAACTATTGAATCCCATCGATCGGCGATGTTGGAAGTATAAGAACTGCGCATTTGTTTGCCTACATTGTCGAATACGGTGAGTCCGATAGAGGTACCATGTTTATTCCGTAATTGACCACCCCTCTCGAAAAATAATGTTCTGAGCTGTTTACAACCCAGAGTAAACCAAACAATCTCAATATAATTTGTGGGCGAATGCGCTCAATTATCTAGATACGATAAGTGTGGGATAAATCACATAGTGATTAACACAGTTGCTTCATGATATTGCACCCAAAATTTGATTTGGCGATACGACAAACAGTAGTATTTGTTTTTGAAGACCACTGACCGGGAATTTTACGTTATTGAGAGTTGCTGTTAAATGTGAGTGGCGAGCAAGTTATGGAAACTGGATCTTGTACTGTCTATCGGAAGTCTTTTGGTTATTTGCGGACTGATGGGAAACTTGTTTGTATTGCCAGTGACGTTAAATATTATTGGCTCGTCCGCTGACTAGCTGAAACTTACCTTTCCTGCAGAAGCTTGATGATGCAAGACCCAGTTGTGCAGAAGAAAGGCAAATGACTTTTATGACACAAGCAAATATTGTGCCAATACAACTGGTCTCCACACAAAACTTGCTTAATTCGTCACTTGAGACACATTAGGCGTTCAAAGTCAGTTGCATTCAGTCATGTTTACAGTTAGCGTTAGTGCCAACGTAAGGCTTTTAGAAGCTGTCTTTGGTTGTTCAAGAGGCAAACATGTTTCGGTAGCAATCATACTGGAACCGTCAAACTGACTCCAAAGAAATGTTACACAGCTTTATATTTAAGATAGTTTATCATTTCCTTGACTATACTGGTACCTATTGAACCCGTATTTGTGAACGATCGATCACCCGATGCATTTATTCATATCGCTCGCCACCGACGTAGTTAGAAAGTGCTCACTTCTCTGAAGCAAACTGAGTCAAAATCACGGACAGAATGGGGTTGGTGAATAAACAGATTAAATGAGGTTTGGAAGTGAACCCTTCCTTATGTTGTCAGCTGGAAACTTGTTGGTTGGTGCAGCAGACAATGTGGTGATCGCCAGCATTTGAATTTAACTACGCTGATTTGGTTTCGATGAAGGGTAACATACCAGGTAGCTTGCGGTTAAGCATCAGGACAAACCCATTTAAATTCTTGCACTTTTGCCTCAGCTGGCTTAAGTGATGGGAGTGATGTCTTTTTGGAAGTGTAAAAACAGGTCGTCTAGGAATAACACCTTGGGATGCTGGCACAATCGTATTGAGCGTGAAACACGTAACACGCGCATAATGTAACAACATGGATTACCTAGCAACGCAAATAGTCAGACCAGCCTTTAAAGTTGTGTTCACTGACCTGTATGCAGTTATCTGCTACTACTGCCGTTGAGCCAGACAGCAGCGGTTCTTGCTTCACTGACTGAATCTGTTGAAGGTGTCCTGATAGCCATTTGTTCCGGTATGTTTTGTTTACGTCATCGTTCACTCGTTAGATGTATCTGGTTTGACCAGTCAAGTTCAGCATTATCACAAAAATGAGACCATCTAAGTGTGAACAGTCTTGTAGTTCATAGCCTGTGAACAAATGTTTTCCTAAAATAGACTATACCTTGGAGATATATGTCCTACTTAATACATCCGTGTAATCGTATCGGAGCCCGCTTCCTTTAAACCTCGAATAAATTCTCACATACCACATAACTACACTGAAAGTGATCATCTGTGTAGTTAATCGTTTACGTCCAATCGCGTTTTTGAAGAATACGTAGTAAAATGTACCTCAAAACGTACAATTCGGATGAGTCCCACGAACACCTTTGTTTAGGCTAGATGTAACAGTGCGGCGTGAATGTCGACTGACTCCGGCAGATCAGTTGTGAGTGCAAATTTTTAATCTTCAAACCAACTGTCTATTCTATATTCTGTTCACGCATCACACATGCGTTTAAATGTTATCACTGGAAAAGTCAGTCACAGTGTATGTGACTTTTCACTTAAAATGGTTCGTTGAAGCAACTAAAATGTCTAACTGATTAATTCTTCAACGTCAAGTCGACAAACCGCTTACTATTTTTGCGCCTGAAAGCTTCGATTGTGACTTGCACTAGTGAATACCATTTGGTTTTACAAATTAGTATGTTTGACCATAAAACCAGCCACTGCAGGACAGCACAAAATCAGCCAAACATCGGTCTACCTGTAAATCTGGTGGCTGTGGCTCAAAACTGCCCACCTTCGAGACATATCGTACACTGTCTATATGATGTGAGTAGTTTGGTGAAAAATGCACGTAAATGACCAAAAATATGTGGTGTAATGCTTGATTCATGACTTCTGAAACATTCTCAGTACGAAGGGTGAGCATAAAACATTGTTCCATCTTTGTTATACTTGTGAGATGTTGTCCCATTTTATTGTATTCGTAGAGCTTGAATGAAATGCGGTGTTTATGGGAACTCTGTTCTAACAGCATTGAAAAAACTTCAAATTGATCACAGTCCAAGATATTTTTAAATGTCCAGTCATTTAACCATCAGGTGTACAAGCAGCTGATAATTTATTAACGCATCCTAATGATAAATGCTTCAGTACAATAGCAACGGGTTTTTCCCAATGAAGAATGCAGTTAGAAATACAATCCGACATGCAAGCTTCTTTTTCAATAACTCACCATCAAGTTAACGCAAGGTAAGGTTTAATGATAAACTTGAACAGCAAATTAAATAATGGATTCTGTTTTTAGCTGATGAGTAGTGAATAAAAAACTCAAGTTATGGCAAAACTGTGCTGTGTTCTTCAAACTTCAGTTTCACTCATTGCGCCCGCTGTCGGTTAAAAGTTGCCAGTGATGCCTGGGTTCACAAATTCGATAAACTGCCATTTCACATTGCGTGCCTTTGCTGTGACAAATGTGGCCGTAAGCTCCAACAAGGGGACAAGTGTGGGATCTGGGAAGATCGTCTTTATTGTTTGGAGCATTACCTTGCATATGTGATTGTTTACGGCTGCAAGGACGATGCTCTGACTACCCAGGCTGGATCGCAGTGGCAGCGGTTTCCCTCCGACCAAAGGTTGTCAGACAAACACATGAACGGCAGTGAGCCAGAACGGCCCAAAAAGGAAACACCGTGTAAAGATGTCGGCATTGCAGGTGAGCCCCAATTCATTTTGTGTGGTGCATTCCATATATTCAGTATAGAATGAAAACTTAACCCATTTCGGTCAAAATGATATTGTCTTCAATAGCACGGTAGTCCAGCTATCCTGAAACTACCGAATAAACTAGCCCTTACATAGACAGAGTATAAGTATGCATAGCAGTACAAGCAAGAACACTGACTAGCAGTTAGTAATATTGAATCTGAAATTCAATTACCTGCTGGTTTGCAAGATAGAGCTCAGTAGGTTTGATGACATAAGTGGTTTAAACTTGACAGAAAAGTCGTGAAAGCCATGGTATTGGTTAAGTACGCTGGGTCACCTGTGTACTTGGGTAGTACATGTTTTCCTACACCTCGCTCATTTATATGAACGACACAAGTTCGTAAACGTTTATGTTTAAAACTACAGAAGTTGAAGCAATATTTTTGGTCATTTGTTAGATGCAAATCGGCTAAATAGCTCAGTATTTCCTTATTTCCCTATCATGAAAGTAAATTTGAGTATAGGTTTCCAGAATGAAAAGCATTACCAACTTTACAGTGTTTCGTCTTATTTATTTTTAGAACACATATTGCTACTCAACAACTTTTGTCTAATCACTCCACTTATCGGTTACAAGTGCGACTGGTTTATGGAGAGCCCAGTTTCTATTGTTACCTGCATAGCTGAAGAAAGTAAGAGGCCGTAAGAGAGAGATTCCAACGGTCGATGAGATACGAATCATCTTTCATGACGTCCGTAAACAAGTTTAGCTATCTACGTCAGCCATCAGTCAAATTCTTACTGCGCCTTACATGGAGCTAAAAGACAACAAAGCAGTTAATTGAATCTTCTCTATTCAAATGAGATGGATGATGGCATAAGCGGATTTGAACATCGTAACCATTACAAGTGATGTAAGTAGGCATTCCAAATTCTTCACTAATAGGTAGTTTGGCAGATTAAATTAGACTCGGTTGTGAAAAGTTAGTGGTTCCACTGCTCAGCTGATGGAGCGGTTGCCGCATTTGGACATGGCGTTTCTGTCGCTGGTTCGAATCCAGCCAAATCCCTGACTTTCCTTAACTAGGTCTCATTTTGAATTCTTGATTCAGTTGGTTGTGCCTATATTTTTAAGAAGGATACCTCTTTCTCTGACCCATCATGAAACCAGAAACATTCCGCAGTTCGGCACTCATCGCAGATCTTATCAGTAGTAGAACTGAATGTGTAGTATCCAGCCGAAAGGTAAACATGAAACAATCTGTCTCCTTTAGCAATTTGAACTACAAAAGAAAAACGCAAACCCCGCAACATGGGTTCAGTCTTATCAATCGTAAACGTGTAACACCTAAAACTAAATAAACGAACGGTTGACTGAGAACAAATGATTAGTTAAAAGTTCGTTTGTATTTACTTTTGAGTGCCACATGTGTGCTACATTATAGAGTATATAAAGTGAATTTACACCGCAAGCTTCATGTTTCGTCGGTGCCATTTGAATTGGAAACAGTCGGTCCTGTTCGAGAAAATATTCACTTTGACGGAACATTCAGACGCACCACTACCACGAATTGGGAAAGAAACCAAGATTTCGTAATTGATATCTGGTTGAAAGTAGATGAGGGTAAATATAGATATGAACGAAAAATACTGAAAAGGATACAGGGTTTTCACCATGTGCTTCATGAAGCATGCTTAACGAACGTATGTAGACGGCAAAACTGGAACGGAAAGCTACAAGTCAAAATGCTAGGATTGAAATTCCACAATCACAGATAAAATGCCTAACCAAACAAAACCATTCATTGTTTCTTCAGATTAGCAAGAGTTATCTTGTCTTCATTGAAATTCTGTTTTAAAGTTTCACAATTTTAATTTAATTGAAGCAACCGCATAATTATCTGACAGAGAAAGAATTTTTTTGCACGGATCCCTATGCTTTGAATTACTGGATGCCGGTACATGATTCATGATTTGTCTATTTCGGAATGACTTGGGCATCAGAATGACGGTCTTTTACTAATAAAGTAGTAAACTATGTGGAAAATATCTGATATACATGTTATTACAAAGCCGAGCTATTAACCGGATGATCAAACTGAATGTTGCTCAGAGTTTAGCTCCGTTGAGTGTTCATTTACAACTTGACTATGTCCGATGGTATATCACTCCGTTCGTTGTAACAACATGAAATCAGCAATGCAAGTCAATTTGAAGCAAGCAAACACTGCCACTGTGTGCTCCAGATAAATAAGCAATTCATATTTCCTCATTGAACATTTAAAAGAGCATGCAGCTTGTTTGGCTGTATTATTGGTGGACGTTTCGAAAGAGCTTGCAGAACATGACCGGATGATAGACAGCTAGGACCGTGGATATTGCAGGTTCGGTAAAAAATTTCTCATAACTACTAACCGGCTGCCTGTCATTCCGTTCAGCACAACGTATTACAAAAACCTTTCTAGCTTCACGTAACACATCCAGTCGCATTCGTTTACGAAGTTTCCCGAAGATAACTGATGCATTTTTTTGATTTACTTATCTGATGTCCTCCATATACGTTGAATAGAACATTGTAATAACAACTTAGCTCGTTCTGTACCTGATAACTACTATTTGCCAATTCATTTTGGTTCCTTATTGACACTTCGTTGAAAGATCAACCATTTTCGTTGTTCTTCTCATCCATTTGAAAAATCCACCGTTATACCTGTAAAATTGTCATTCATGACAAACATGTTATGAATTGGTTTCATTGTTTCTCGTTTGTATTCACCGTGCGATCGGCAGAATATTTTATTGTTCTACTCTCTCGCTTGAACGTATGTGCGGTTCAACTAAATTGCCTTTTACCTCATTCGTCAACTACATAAATTTTAAACATTAAAATGCTGTAGGGGATTTCGGTCGATACATGTTGGACACCACTCATAACTGATTGCGGTTATCGCGCGCACATAAGCTCCACAGTTAGGCCCTATGGAAAATAAGGGCCACACTTGAGTTTCACTTTTGCCAAAACGAACTAGAATTTCATATTCAATGTCACGGCCGGGATTTGAACTTCAAACACACTGTCCTCAGGTACCCTTGTTGATCGGTGTGCTTATGACCCCACATGAAGTATGACTGAATTATCATACATTATCTTTTAGTCGCATTCGCTTGTGAGTAACGTTCAGAGTGGCCGCTCGTCTCGAGAGGAGACGGTTAATTTCTTGTTATTTTCAGTGGATTACTTAACGGCTAGGATTTTTCTTCAAGTTGAAATCATAAGAACGATTAAGCTTAATGAACGTGGCAGGAAAAAAGTTGCTGGTGAGCTCTAACAAGGGTGAAACTTGAGTATCATGCTTCATTTTTAGAGAAGTTAGCTACGAGAATGTGAATGTTGCAATCCACCATGGATTATGTTTAGTTCACAGAAGTTGTACTCACTCGAGAACCTCTCGAAAATTTGCCAACAAACATCTGTCTGCTTTGCCCAATTGTCATTTTTATATGTTTGTCAAATCTGTATTTCACCGTAGTACCAGACAATCTTTTAAACTTTTTTGCAAGAAATTCTCTTTACTGAGCATCAACACTCCTCTCTTTGAAAGCTTTATTTGTAACATACAATCCAACATACATACTGAAAACAACCGCTGTTCAACAGTCTTTCACAAAACACTTTTCATTTTCTCTTTTTGTCACACCGTAAGTCTGGAATGTGCCAAGTGTGCTGCTTCTGGATAGGTTTCATAAAGTCTAGGTCTAACGACCCAATATTGACTCATCTGAAATGAAAAAAATTGTTCGTTATTATCAACACTGATATTTTTATAATCATGAATGTGAGGTCAGTGATGCAGTAGTCAACATAGTTGCCTCATGAAAGCGTGGCCGGCTTTCTAGTCCCGGTAGTGCCAAAGATATGCACTACTGACGAGCTCTGATGAGAGCGAAATTCGCGTCAAGTGGTTCTTTTCGAGAGAAGCCGTCTGGAAAGTCTTTGGGAATGCAACAGCCGAGATCAATTGTGGGTGATGTTCAATCTACAAGAAAAAGCTAAAATCCCCTACTACTCATCAGTAATCACCGATCATTTGTCTTCGTGAAAGTGCTAACCAACAAATTCATTGATAGACAACACCTGAGATGAACTGTGGGTAATATTCAACATATGATTGACCGTTGGTTAACAGTACTTACAATAGCACAGATCAGAATTATTCGTCAAATCGCGGACTTCACGTGGACGTATCAAGTATGATTTGTATGCTTGGCATTTCAGTGAAACTTGTTTCGAGACTACGAGTTTATTTTAATGACACACATTTAAATGATTTTTGAGCCGTCATAATTTTCTTTAAAAGTCGGTGAACTTTCAGATGTATCAAGTTCAACGAGCTGTTTTGTGAGAGAGCAGTCTGAGAAAACCGATATGGTGGCTAACCACACTGCTGACAATGGAAGCACAGTCACTGGGCTCCGTCCTGCAACAACGGAAAGAGATTGTTTCACAGTTCCTTCTAAGTATCCGAAATCAACAGCAGTTCCGCTGAACATGACGCTACCTCACAACAATTCAAAATCGAATGACTTATCTTCCGACTTGTGGTACCCGGTCGATGACGTGACCATGTGTGATGAAAGTAACGGGACGACAGCGGACACAACTATCCCCCTGGTAGACTGCGTATTGCCTATTCCTGATCCGGGTGGACATTCTGTTGACAGCAGTACAAGCAGTGGATGTAGCACCAGCTCAAAATCGAAACGTATTCGGACTAGTTTTACCCCGGATCAGTTGTCGATATTGCAGGCAAACTTCGATATCGAATCCAATCCGGACGGACAAGAATTAGAACGAATCGCTAATCTGGCTAGGTTGAATAAGCGCGTAACTCAGGTAGGCCATGATTTATTCTATGAATTAGTTGTGATCAGAAATGTGACAGTCGCAAGAGAACACTACCGATTACATGATTTTGTTTAAAGTTTGGAGATAAGAAACGGTTAAAGATGTAAATAAATGATTAATATCAAGGAGTACGTGCCTTATCTGTTCATAATCGGTTTGACTGGTTTATATCTATATCTCTTATATTGGCACACGTCCTTTACTGACCAATTTGAATTCAAAAAAGAATTTGGGAAAGAGGAAGTCAAAGAGCAAGTACCGTAAATGTCCATATATAGATATCTTAGGTCACTTCTGATCAATTTTAACCCTTATGTTAATATGAAGAATTGGTTGTATTGAGCTAATTTGTCACAACGACCAGAGCACTTATACGTAGTTAGTAACTCATTTGCTAATTAGCTGTTCCGTGTGTCTCCGACTGTGAATATTGAGAATTTTCACTGCAGCTATGCACAAATTTATTTTCCCCTAAATTCCAGTACCATTTTAATTTTACAGAGTAAGGTAGCATAGATAATGAGTTTGGTTACTGTTACAGTCAATGCGTTGTAGCTGTTTTTTGTGCACTTGGGACAACCATAGGGATTATTGCACGTTTAATCTCACGACGGCATAACTAAACCATTAAAGGTATGCATACCGCTGGTCAAAATGTCCATCATAAGTTTGCAAAATCCGCATAGGATCCTCAAATTTTAATCCGTGGTGGAGACATATCTTACATACTGCAAGAATGAATAGAATAGGCAGTAATGATGCTTAGCACCTTTGCTCTCAGTGAAGTGTCGCCGAATCCCGAGTGATATTTACCACAGCAAGCTCATTCACTGGAATTTTCAAACAAAGGAGTGATTAGTAAACGCCTCAACGATTAAAAACTTCCATGGTAGTTATAAGCAATCTATTTGTCCTTCATACAATTGAGTGTTGGCGTCTGATCTCAAATGTTCCTCCATACGACATGTCGTTTGGTTCGAATTTAAGAGCACAACGAAGATATTCGTTTCGGCTCAATACGTTGTTGTCCGGCGACTGACATAGCTGAACGCGTCTGTATGCGCATCGTTAATACAGGTGCTGAATATAAGGGGAAGGTTTGTTGACGGCATTTCCGAATTGTATGCTAAACCGATTCCACGTAGGGGCTCAGTTCTGCTTGAATAGAATGCTCCGCATCCCTGGTTGTATTCACCAATTGCGTTTGGTTTCGTTACTTGCGTGACCGGTCATCTTACGTCGGTACCTACGTAGCAGGTTTCATAGGTTAACCTTTTAATTTTGTGTACGAATTACAAAATTGTATGCCTAAGTCGTTTTTGATAAAACTAATAGACATGTAGAGGAATTTGCTCAACATAATTCGTGTTACACTGCTCTGTTATATGGTCCATTCTATTTAAAACTCAGAACAAAACTGAGAATGATGACAGAGACTGACCGGTTCGACAGAAATCAAATGACATGCAATTAATTGGTTTCGTTGAGTACCAGCGAAGTGTTGAACAATGGCTTTGAATTTGCTTGGTGTCATCTGCACCACATACGATTTGGTGATTCACCAATCTGTCACTTATGCATAGGCTGTCTGCTGGATATCTCAGAATGCTTGGTGCTGATGATGCCTCCTAACGGTCAGGAACCAGTCACAAAACACGGAACTACACAATGATGGTCTAGTGGCCGAGATTTCTTTGAACGTAAAATAAGACCAGCATAGTCAGCCCATCATGCACGCGTAAAACGCTCAGACATACAAGCGATCGCATTTTGCGGCACAGACGCATTGTGCCCTTAGCTGGGTGGAGACATTAAAATTTCGACGCATTTTTAACCCGGTCAGATGATGATGATGTTGACAAAACACAATACATTTGAGCGAACTGTTAGCGTATGTAGTGCAGTACACTAACTGTTGCACTAAGTGTTGATAACAAACCTGAATATTTGTGAATACTACAGTTCCAAAGGCGTAACTATTTCAAACTTCGCGCGAGACTGATCACTCTAAAGTACAGGCCATCAGAGGACACAAGTGACTTCTAAAAACAAAGAAAGATACAAGTAAAACGTAAATAGCGAATGATCTCGGTAGCTATTTTTGCAACGTTGTGCACATTGAGGTGCAACTTAATCAACGTCGAAGTCTTATGCAAGCGTCCTGCACTTATACCCTCTTCCATTGGAGATAAACAAAGGAGAAAAAGGAGTGATGAGCAGTGATGCAGGTGGTGTTACGTGGTGACGAAACAATTAAAAAGTAAGGCCGTGATTTACGTTGCGTCACCGCGACGAAAGGTTCTGTGTGTGCGTAACAAGGGGTTAAGCATAGGCTGTCCAATTCGCACAAACTGACGACATAGTGAGATCGTGCACCGATAGTTATAACACGGGTGTGGTTAGTTACTTGCCTGGGTTGATAGTACCACAGTGACCGAAGCTTAGCAGTTAAATCAATCATCGATCAGTTCCACTATCAATCAGCGTCCTCTGTAAAGCATTTGAACTTTACTGCAGTGGAATGGCTCCACCAAAATGGGTTTTCCGTTCCTGGATCTATTCGAGTAGGAATGTTAGGTCCATCAGTTTAGTGTTTACGTTTTGAGTCACTCAAAGAGCTCTCAGGTTTCTATAGTACGACTCGGTCAAAGTAGTTTTGCTGAATTTATTTAGGCTCGTTAGGTCAAAGCTTGCTATTGGTGAACAGTTTGTAGCCGATATGAACGATGTATACAGTTGGCTATACAAGTAAGGAATATGTACAGACAAAAAGCTGATGAAGACAGAGCTAACTGACTCGGTCATTCGGGAAGTTTGGTAGGTATAAAGTTTGGTCATACTGAACAAAGTTATTTCTGATAAAGTTGTTCCGTCTTGTTGTTTCAAAGGGATTCCACCTCCATGGTGGAGATAGTGGTCGAGACTGACAGGTCCAGAAATATGCTGGAAAGGATAGTGTTTTCAGTAAGACTCGCACCCATCAAAACTTCAGCGCATAGGAGGCACCTGAACAAAGAAAGAATGAAGAGTTCACTGTCTTCGAGAAAGAATATATTTTTTTATCTACAAGGTCTGAACATTAGGTGAATATGTGTACTTGAAAAAAGTAAGAGGCGGGGGAAATAACAAAGGTTGCGAAGTCTAAAATGTTGTCCAGACACGACAAGTATTTTCTTTGACCGTTTGTCTACTGAGTCTATGTTTTTGAACTCAATCAAGAACGACTGCATTATTCCCGCTCACGTGGTCCAGCGCTTGCATTTGTTTTCAGAACTGCAGCGAATAGTTAGTACAGCGTACGCCGCATAAAAAACATCCGTGAAATGAACATTTAACACACTCGTTTATCTGAAGTTTCAAAAGCCTGTCAAATCCTACCTTGTTTTCTACAGTTATTTCAATGTCTGCACATAGTGTTCAGTTGGCAAGATTGTTGATATTTTTCGGTTGAATTCGGCTATTAAGCTCATAAATGTTTAGTTCAAGTTCAGGCAACAGCAATGTTTAAGTGGATAGAATGAGTGGCAGATTCGTTCTGTGATGGACAGTGGTTTTGGTTAAATGCTGAAAATACAATGAATTACTGATTGTTAGAAAAAATGTAATCCAATGCTACTAACTGTTTTCGGACACTGAGTGTTTGCGTAGGCATTTCAATGGTATATTTCATAAACGGAAGTAAATTGCATCCTGCACGTTTTAGTAACAGGCGCAAACAGTCTCTAATGCTCTAGATAATTTGCAGTATTCATATCCACTGAGAAAGAAACCCTAATGGGATCAAGCAGTCTTGTTGACCTTGGCAATAAAGATCGGTGAAGGACGAAGCACTAATAGATTCAGGACCTCGAAGAGTTATTACATTCTGAAGTACTTCATCAATCAAACATGAGCGATGCTGTAATATTTCGCTTAAATTCGTCACACATTGGTAGTAAATTCGTAACCATCATTTCTGAGATATACAAGGTTTTATGCAGCACATTAACATGTCACATAAAGCTATCAAAGCCTGAACACAAGTGAAAACCAAATGAACTCAACAATGGGTCATAAATGTGAGTTATTCCGTACAATCGATCTGTTAGCTGGTCCTAATCTCCATAATGCGACAAATGTCGAGGTACATACTTATCTTTGTTTATGGGCAGTCAGCCAACCGACTTTATTGCCAGTACTTCCACTGTTTACGTAAACGACCTCTAACCACCCGTTCCGATTATTACTATACGGTGCTATTCCTTGTTGTTTTCAGTTTGAAAGCCTATGAGCATAACCTTGCTATAACTATTAACCTTAGGGGTTTGACAGTTTTAGGTTAAGTTGTTAACATCACTGAAAGCTCACTCAAAATTAGCGGAATACTGTACCTTCGATCGCATTTACACATTTCAAATACACTGTTCATCCGCTGATATTTCAGGCTTTTCGTAATGTATTAGGAACTCTTATGAAGGCCAATAATATTTGATTTTAAGATAAATGGTAGCCAATGTCCAGTCAGACTGTCTCAAAAAATTTAGGTGGTTGCTTCAATTTTACAAACTCTGCAAACTACTTCTTGATGATTTTCACCAACACAGTTAGAATTACTCCGTGAAATGTAAGAAAATAATTTTCAGATGTCTTATTAACCCCCTTCAATGCTTAATCTGAGAGTACAGATTATTCTCGCATTCTGAGTTTTTGTGCAACAAAATTGGGTTAACCACAGAAACGTCCCAGTGCCTTGGTCATCGATTATCTTTAGAGTGCGACTTACCACAGTACACGTAGATGACAGGTTTGGTAAGAGATAGTTCGTTAGCCCATTGTTGTTCATATGACAAGGTGGATGTTTACATCTACAGAGAAAATAGTCTTGTTTATATTTTGGTTTACATTTTAGGTGTGGTTCCAGAATGCCCGAGCACGTAAGAAGAAATTCGAATGTAAAAGTGTCGGACCATCACAAACGTTTTCGTTGACGGGCACACCATATTTTCTACAAGAGAACAATTCGAATTCTGGTGAACTATATGACGGAGTGGACGACAACATGAATAATTCAATGCATTTTTGCAACACACCTACTGGACAATATTTTGATGGCTCTACGCCTTTTAAAAATATTGACTCCGTACCTGGTTTGATTGACTTCAACAGTCCTCACACTAGAACACCCTTTCTGCAATCTGCTGCTTTATTAGGCGGTTTATCCAGACTGGAATTTGAACAATTTCAAAGCAGTTTTATCGTCCCGTTGAATGCTTCGTTCACATGTGATCGATTGAACTCACTGCCAGACTGTTTAAAAAGTCTACCACAAAAGTCTCATGAAACCAATCCAATCAAGTTGGAATTACTCGGTAAGAATTTTTAAAAGAAGGAATGCAAATATTACAAAGTTCTATACTTGGTGTTGGTCGTTTTCTCACATATACATATGGCAAATTCTACTGGATAAACTGATGGCTTCGAAAGTATCTTATGCACCACTTATGAAACTCAACTGCGTTAGTTCTTAAGGGTTAACGGACACTTTGGTTGCAGCGTAGATATTTGTTCGTATTATCATATAAGTAATACATGTTCCCACTCTTCTCATTTCTGAATGATAACTTCAATGTTTTAGTGATAATCGAATTTATTTACACTCTTGTTTATTTCACGTTTTGATGAAATATCGCCGTAGGGTTCACTGAGAGCTAGTCAGTTTATCTACGTTACGAGTGTAGTTGGTCGAGTGATAACCGACAGATTAATTTGTAAGATGAACAGCATGGTAGGTGGAAAGTGCCTATTCAGACATTAATCAATAAATCTGGTAAAACTGACTACAGAAAGGACATTTTCCGCTAATTTGCATTATTGAACCCACATAATAGTGGTGTGAGTTAGCGCCGGATGGATGATTAGCATTGTCTCGATAGAAGATTGATTTATTATAGTACCGCAGTAACAGAGAACATCCTTGGTACGGGAAGAACAGTGTCAGCACAAGAAGAAAACCCTTACATGGTGTTGTCCTCAATTCCACCGTTAACAACATTGTTCATCAGTCTTCTAGTTTTATTATATGTACAAACATCCCTGGTTAATTAGCAACATGACAAGAAAAGACACCGTGAGTGAAATCACCACAGCGTCCGAGAGATAGCTGTTGCAAGAATGTTGAGTGGTTGATGGAAAAAATCAAAGCTGCAAGCGCAACCACACGAACTTCACGACATTGTTTTTTTTACTTTTCACCTGTTAAAACATTTGGGAACTTTGCTAATTTTATTCTGAACATTACTAAGATTTGATTTCAGCTTCCGCATTCCGGCAGACTTTCAAGTCGTTCCCTTTGAAAAGTCGAGGAAGTTCGAGTTTTGCCCTTGTCAGAGCATGTCGTTGATATATATTTTCACCTCGGTTGGGATATCAACCCTGGCCAGGTTCTCATGAGTCAACCATGTTTCTCACCTCGCCAATTTACTCACATTATACAACATGGTTGACGCAGAGAGGCCAGGCAAGAGCTCGAATCTCGGGATAGCTGAGAATATATACAATATTGGTAAGCTCTACAAGACTGAAATCTGCCTCTACTGACTGTCTTCTTGAAGGAGGTTGGCTATGAAGTCAAGCTGAATGAGGGGGCTGTGGTCATTTGTATGTGCTGTCCAACATGGGATAGGGCAGTGTTATCAGATGTATGTTTGGGTGTTTGGTTGGTCACCGAGGAGTTCTACCATGGTGAAAGAGTTGTTAAGATATACGAAACCGATAACTCTTCTGGTTTTTAACTCGTTGTGGCTTAACCAAAGAATTACTTAATAATGAACATCAGCACAACGCACAATATTTTTTCCCATATCCGTTCCGTTTATGGTTCGGAAGTACTAAACGAAAGTATGTTGACCAGTCTTAGGAAGGTTCCTTCCGTTTATATTGCAAACGTTCCACCACCTAAATGTAACATCATCAGTTTGTAACCATTTGAGTGTATACGCTTGAGCGTTACGGTTGGTGAAGATCGATGAATGTTAGTCTGAATAGACGATGGTACGATGACCTTTCGACCTAAAATCTGATTGTTGCAGTTGGTTCAAGCTCGGCAAGTAACCAAGCCGTCAACCCTGGCTACCAACTATACAGCCATTTCCAGCGTTCACAAAATACTTGTAGCTTATTAGCATCAGGGCTCTCAGTTATTGAGTTCCTGGGTCTCCCTTTTGCTTGGGAGAACAGGCTCGTGCTCTGCTATAAAACTGGATTGAATTTTTGCTAACGATAATTCAGTTCACTCACTAATAAGTCCTATATACGTGGTCAAGGGTTACGCAGTCAGATACTGATGCTAATCAAACACTGATGGTCGCACTGTGAGTAACGTTTATCACCGGAATAAGACAGCGTAGACACTCAGCTCCCCCCAAAGGACACGTAGACGAAAATTCAAATATCTGGTTGCGTTACACACAATAGTTAGTAGTCCTTCTGTTGGCTGATTGCCAATTCATTCAAGTGTTAGTTTGCTTTCATAATCCGCTCAGGCCATCTTGATTACCCGGAAGAAAACAAGCGCCAATACCTGCTATATATTTGTGAAGTATGCATGTACCTTACAAAATGAGCAAAAAATTGAAACTCTCATGGCAGCAGGTCGAGTGCAACTTAATAAAAATGTATTGACTTTCATCACAAAATTATAATTCTGCTTCACTTTTTGACCTCATATTTGAAGTGCTATTAATATGTTCTTTTGACGCTTCATCGATTGTCAGAGGCAAAGCAAAACCGAGTGAACAAAATTTCCGTTTAGCGTGCTTGATGCCCAACACAAATTACAATGATGGATAGTTTGAATTATTATTCAAGATGAATTGTGGAAAATAAGGTAGGCACAATTGTCAAGACTGGTAATGTCATCACTACCATTAGGTAAACAAACTAACGGTTGCTAGCGGTCAATTAATTCTGCAAAAGAACAAACTTAACAAACGATTATAATCAATCAATTTATATATATATATGACTACTGTACCAGTTAAATCGTCCGAAGAGTCGGATTACGCGCTCTAGTAGCACGGTCTGGGCTGGATATATATATCTGGAAATCGGTGAAGAGCAATGGAGTATACGCAAGTATATATATATATATATATATATATATATATTGGTCCTAGAAGTACAATAATAGACACTTTAAATGAACAGTCACTTACGACCAGGTTTATAACCGCATATAACAGTGCAGCGTTAACACGTGATAAATCGTCCAGTTAATCCAGGCAGTATGATAGGTGGGGCGTTAATGTTATCCAGATAAACAAACATGATACACTGTGGTGGAAAACAGAATATAAGTAATAAAATCGAATGCAGATGATTTGTTTTACGGCCGATTTAGATTTCATGGAACTCAAGTAAATATTAGTTTATCAAGCAGTTGCGAGTATGAACAGATGATGCAACCCAACAAAAATGTCCGCGAGGATTTTACCTAAAGGACTTCTCATGTCCACTCCATCGATCTGTGTGAAACTTCCCCGAAATTGGAACTAAACATCTGTTGTACATAGGTATAGTATATATTCTAACTCGCACAACAGGATAGGAGCGGATATTCTGTTAGAACTTATGTAATGACATAAAAACCGCACAGAACCTACTGAAAGTCCTCTGGGTCCAGTCCTCCTGGACAATTTCGTTGCCTGTATAGATCAGCATTTCACAGTGAGCGCGGTTCGCCGAAATTATATGGATTACATTATCGTGATCACCGACAGTAGACACCGGGTCGAAACGTTCAATAAAGAACTGAATTTTAGTCACACGAACCTACGATTTACGATTGAGTTAGAAAAGGATCACTGTCTGCCGTTTTGAGATGTATTGATTCAACGCAGATCTAATGACATTGTAAAACGTGTGGTCTATCGAAAGTATACATGGACAGGGCGGCATTTGCACTACGACAGTTTTGTCCCAGGTTAACAAAAAAGGGATTTAGTAAGGACCTTACTCGATCGAGTTTGGAAAGTTTACATAGCCCATACAATCGATGAGGAGTACTATCGTCTTGAAGACACTAAGAACAATGGGTTGCCCACAGTGGTTTGTAGAACGATCCAACAAACCACAGATCAACGGCCAACAGGTCCATTTAGCTGTACCAAAAAAAGGAATTCATTCGACTTCCATTCAACAGCGACGATGTCTGTTTAGTTTAGGAAAGTCGACTATTTTCCGCTATTAGACAAGTTTTTACGCTGCTAAAGAAGCTCTCGGTTTTAACATCGGTAGAATGCTAACGCCGGTTGTCGAGGACAGCCTACCGCTCTCTCATCTCGCACTGCGTGTGGGTTCCATCTACACAAGACTGATGATAGGGCAGCTGCAAGTCAGGACAGCAGTGCACTTGTCTAAGTGAGTGTGCAACCGCATCAGCCAACATGTTGAAAATTGTGCAAATGAGGCCAAAAGCCATTCATATTGTGTGTCACGTGCTCGAGATCAATCACGACATTGGCAATCCGTCGGTATTCTCAGTCATCTTCAGGCACTGGAATAAACGCTTACTTAGCTTTGCCCAGGCAATTGCTATTAAACGACTGAAGCAGCCGTTGTGTGCAAAAGGAACTGTTTATTAAATTAACACTAGTTTAGTAATGATCGTGGATATTTGCATACCTGGACAAGACACTTTCTGTAAGAGACAGTTTTATACATGTTTTGCAATTTTCACTTCTGCGGTATGTACTGAATAACTTGCAATGAAATTGGCTGGAATAGAAATCGTGCAACCACTACTAACTTATATTTTCAAACTCATTTCGGGGAAGTCTTGTTTGGGTTATCTGAAGTGAAATCTATCTGTTTCCGGTCAGATCCTATGCAGCCATAACGGGTGGACATTATAAGATATATTGACAAGCCTAAATAACATGGAAATTCTATTCAGGCATCTCGAACTTGTAATTGACGGTCAAGTGATCTGATCTTCCGTGTGATAAGTTATTTTATGCGTGTACAATAGATTGAGTATGTTCAATTGATTGAACGTTGAAGACAATCTCGGCGATCAGTCATTTGAATACCTTATCCAGCTTTCTAGGTTGGGGTGTGAATTCGAGAGGGGGTGGAGAAAATGTCCTATGTACACAATAAGGTCTATCTGAAAGCTTACTTACTCGACGATTTCCGCCAAGAGCGGATGTGGACTGCGTTGTTGTAATGAAAGCATTAAAAACAAACGGTCACCAGTCGTGGTTTATAGCACTCATCATACCACAGATCGACAGCCAACGCGTCCATTTCGCTGAACCAAATACTGCGTTCATTTATCCTCCATCCAACGGCGGCGATGTCTGTGTACCCTAGAAAAGTCGACTAGTTTCCGCTGTCAGACGGGTTTTTACGCGCCCAAAGTACTTCTGTCTTGAAACCATCAATATACCAACGGCCGAGGTCAAGGACGGCCCATTTCTCTCACTCATCTTGCACTGCGTGTAACAGTATTTGTGTGGATTCAATTCCATCTATATCGGAGTGATGGTTGGGCAGCTGCAGGTCGCCAGAGCATTTGTCTAAGTAGATGTGCAATCGCGGCATCCAGCCAGTTGGAATCTTTGCGAATGAGGCCGATGGTCACTCACACAAGGCATCGGATTCACCTACTGCACATCAGATGTTCCAGAAAAATCACGAGATCGACAATCTATCAGCACTGTCAGTTATCTTCACTCACCGGAATAAACGCTTATTCCACTTTGTCGAGGCAATTGCTATTAAACGACTGAAGCCGCTATTGTGTGTGCAAAGGTACTTGTTAATTAGATTAACACTACCTTGGTAGTGTCCGTGGAGTTTTTAATTCTTTTCATACCTGGACATTATGCTCTCCAGAAGTGAAGGGTTTTTTTAATTATTTTGTAATTTTCATTTCTGCAGTGTGTATTTTATAAGATACAGTAAAATCAATCTGAACAAATATCCTGCAATATGTCACTACTAGCTTGTCTTTTCAAACCAGAGTAAAGTTAAATGTGAAATTGGAATGCATATTAACTATTTATGCCTAACGACTTCAGCAATACTTTCTCGGTTCTGTACTATTCCGACGAGTTATTGCACGTCATTCGATAGCAACCTGAAAGAAACATCTATGCTGCATTTACCACAGGGGTTGCACTAGATAACGCGTTAAAGTCTCTAGATGTATATGTGAATCGACAGATTGACGGCAATTACGAACGTTTTGCTCATTGTAAAACCGCATAGACCGCTCAGTGTATTAAATCTCAATGCTCTACGTCCTTCATTCATAAACATAACTTTATATGCCATCCGGCAAGTAGAGTGTTAAAAATATGTATCTTAGGGGTACTACACAGTGGTGGATTTTTATGATAGTAAATTATGGTAAACTGTTTATCTCGATCGTTTTATAAGGCGGAACTTGACCGTACCCCATCTAAGTTAACACAACAAAATGATTAATATTTATTTCCCTGTGCTTCGGACAGAGGGAGTATGTGACAGATTATTTCAGGTTCTTTGACGTACATTTCCAGCAACTAAGTTAAACACACTCCTAGTTTCGGATGAGAAAGCCTAATTTCATATTCAATTAAGTCTAGCTCGACCACTCGTTTTTGAGAGGAATGTTGTAAAAACACGTTTTCAGCGAGCAGACCGCTTGAAATAAGTCCTCGTCTTTGACTGATAATTTGCATAGAATTAGGTGACGAAGAATAGGTTATGAACAAAACCAAATAATGACCAAGATGGTTGAATAAATGTTTAACACCAAATCACGTGGCTAGGAAATCAAGCAAACGAAACTCTGGTAGTCACTGTTGATCGGGTTATGTCGACAGGATGGAGATAGAATGTTTCTGGGATTCCACGATCATGTTTGATTTGTCCTGAAGAGCTCCTTAACAGAAGTTTGCTGGAAAGGCAACCAGGGTTTGTAGCGAACAGTACTGATGGGAAAATGTTCTACCAACTATATTTTTCTACCAACTCAAACATATCCATCAAATCATCTTCTTAGGTTTATATTTGGGTAAAATTGAAATATGTCAGAAAGAACGCACAACCAAAGAATCATCTGTTCACAGGGAGTATTTAGGTTTGTGTTCCACTTGCAAACCGGCATAAAGGCATAAATGATTGGGATGCCTTAGTGCCAAAGTTTGAATAATTTTACTATGTACTATTGCAACTACTTCATTCGGCTGTCATGAGGGATCTCGTCGCAGTGGAACAATGTCGGACAAAAATGGGTTCGGAGTATGCCTGCTTACTTCGAGTTCCGTAGTTTACGTCAAAAGTTTGCATAAATGATAGGAAGATTTATGGTTCACTGGTATGGAAATGTTTCACTTACCACCTCTCCCAGATTTGAAGGAACGGCCAGTTAATCTTCGAGACGTAGTGTCCAATTTGATCGAAAATACAGCCCTTCCGATTGCAAAAGAACATAAGGTTTTCGTATTTGCCTATCCTTCCGATTGGATTAATGGCAGCGCATAGTGACTACGCATTTCCTACATTAATTCCGGTTCAAAGGTGCAAGTAACTTGTGACGATCAACACTTTGTTGCAGTGGGAATACGTTGACACACTTACGAATAAAATCATCCCGTAGAATCGCCCTACGTTTTTGGTGCTATACTTCATAGTCATACCTCGGCGCTGAGTCGTAAATGCTCAAGACTCAGTACTAAAATTAGTCTGAGACTCCCGTGCCCGTTGGCCGGTCTTGAGGCTGAAAGGTGATTTAAAAAAGTCACCAATGAAATGGGTTTAGTTCCCGTATCAGAGCTAAACGTTACTTCATATGAGTCAGTGTTCTGTTCCATAGCCATGCAACAATCTCTTTAAAAATGGCGTGGATTAACATTCTCGTCCCATGACCGAAACTATCCTGACTTCAGATGTACTGGTAACTGGAGTGGTTTCATTGGCACCCAAGAGCAAAAGTGAAACTAATCGAACGGATATTTGCTAATCCGAAAATTTGGGAATAATGTGGGCTGTCCAGAACATACCTATGTTTCAACAAACTGGGAAATGAATGAGGGTCAATCTAGGCGGATATCCTGGGGACAAATAGGGGAACATTGTCTTGGACAGTTTATCATTTTCTTCGTTGCAGCCGGGACTCCCGAAACTGTATGATAACCAAGATTTTATCACTATTCGACGGTGCTAACTTTTCAATCCACAAATCTCAATTTGGAAGAGAAAACTACTTTTTTCTAGAGTGAATAAAGTTATTTTTTCTTCTTCCCGACAGACTTCGTAAACGATAACGTCATCTTGATAGACTCCTACTCTTCACACATAGCCTGCTGTTTCAATTGTCTCAGCTTAGAATCAACTAGACGGTGTAGGTAAGCCGGAGGGTACGAGATTGAATGATAACAAATCCCAAGACAATGTTTACGGTGGCCTTTGCCTTTGACGACACACGCAAGAAGGCCTGGAGGCACGTATTAGTCGGATCACTCTGTGTTAAGACACTACGGATAGTTAGTCTCTGAGTTAGTGTGTTTAAGGGCAGAGTCAAACTTCACAGTGTAACGATTATTACCTGTAGGTGGCGTGACATCGTTGTATCAATAGCAAGTAAGTACACTGAGGAATACTCCAGAGAAATATAATCGTCAACTTATTAATGACGCTTTGAACAGACTATCTTTGTTTGTAAAATGAACTCCGTCTCTCCGTGAACAAAAAGTTGCAATGGTTTATATTCACCTTGCATTATTGGAATTTCTCAAGAGACAGTGCAGATGTTTTTGATATTAATGGGTAGTTTTGTCTCATGAACAGTCACAAAACAGTGGATCAAACGGTTTGGAGGAGTCAATTTTACATAAAGTGGCCTACAGAGAAAATCACTTGGGAGACAGATGACGATAAGTGAGTGCAAAAAAGTAAACGATTAACGAATGGACCGCCAGAACCGTCTTTCTTTTTGTCAACTCCAAGCCGGCTAGCCAGTGCCAACCGGACCTGAATATTTGAGTGTCCAAACATGTTGAGTGCCGAAACCTACCCTATACATTTTTGCCTTAGTGTGTACTAAACTTCTACCAAGTTTGTTCACGTTTTGTGAATAAATTACAACTTTGGTATGCAGTGGATTGAGAAGGATATAAAGTTACCATCAACCTGTGATACTCAACAATCTGTTCGTAACTTTCTTCTCTGTCAACTTTTGGGGATTGTTTTCTTGAAAACGTGTTAAGCACGATGTACACAGTGTTTGGGCATCAGTAGTGTTAAATTTGATAAATATATTTCACAAATGATTAACAACTGGTGTCACGTGATAAGTACTCCCCCCCCCTATGGCCATTGTCTTGTAAATTCTGACTACTTGTAAAGTGCCAGTAGTCTCTTGTTACCTGAGTTCTCCGACGTATTGTGATTCGACATCTTTCGACGTTTATTTATTTTCAAAGATTCTACTGCTTGGACTTCGGCGTGTGCTGAGACGACAAGTTCATTTTTTCCGGGGTCATTTCTCAGCAGATAAAAGCCCGGATACTATTCTGCTGGCGTTTGTCACCTACTGTGCGCTGTGGCACATACATCAGGAGGAGAACGATTAATCATCCATTGTGACATAATGCACATTCCAAAGGCACAGTTCTTTTTCAAAGATAATCTTTATGCACAACTCTGTATATCACACATCAACAATTCTTCTATAGTTTCATTGTATTGAATTCGTAGATATTTTACCGTTGAGAGGAATCGACACAATTGTATAATTTCTCCGCAAAAATTGCCGTCTTAACCCAAAAATATTCTTCTAACATATACTTTCGTCAACAGCAGCAGTCAGTTAGAAAATGACGCTGTGATTTTCCCTACAGAATTACCACACAACGAAAGATGTCAAAAACGTTTGTGTTCATCTTTTCAATGATTCAAATACTCCAGTAAATGTTTAAAAATAAAATGGCCGCGGTTATCGTCGTTTTATCTTGTTTATATCGTCCCGGCCGACTTTGATGCACATTGGAAATGGACTTTCACAAAGTTATTTCACAATCCACGGAACAGAACAACTTCATTGTTCCTACGTTACCTAAGCTGGTGTTACCTACTGTCAGAAGATCATTCCAAGCTGTTGAGTGATGCTTGTAACTTTAACGTCTATGAGATGGACGACCTGTGTCATTGGAACTTTTCACTGTAAACTTGCTTCCAGAGGCTTCAAAAGTTGAAACGATTTTGATGTTTTTTGTTTTACACTCACAAATTTGAAACTTTGGCTACCTCCTTGCCATCATCCACTTATTGTAATCATCCATACGTCAGCTGATCGTTTGCCTAACAATCTGAGCAGACTGTACAAATGTTTTAATCTCTGTCCTTCTCACAGGTATTGAAGAGTTCCGGCAACTGTAAACACTTGTTACACAGCCTGCGTTTTATCAGTCTTGTTTCGAAGCTTTCTGTTTCTGATGTTTGAACTACATTTTCATGTTAGACAGAAGAACTCAAATGGGGTTACACTGTGATTAACTTATTCTGAAAAATCACTGAACTTATAGCTCAAAGAAATCTCAAGCACTGACCTTCCGATTAATTAAGTATACGATGGGCTGAATATTTGAAAATATGATAAATAGCCAGAGGTTTAAAGTTGATATTCCCCTCTTTCATGTGATTTCACTTTGAACTGAACCTCCAGCCAGTTACCCTCAAATAAAAGCGTTGCAATTAAAGGTTATTCTCGTTGAAACTTCTCGGTACGAAACACAACCTCTGATCAGCAGCCCATTATTTTTCGAGGCAGACGCTTGTGAACCCCATGGTATAGTGATCTACTTGGCCGTTTCAGGAAATGCTGGACATGGGTTCATTGTCAGGTCATTCCCAGAAGATACAGTGCTAGCGAGATCGAACTTCCAATCTATAATGCTCCCATATGCGCACTGTGTATCCGGTTAGAGAGCGAACATCAATAGCATAATAAGCGTCTTGATAGATTTCACCTATTCACTCCAATTAGATGAAAAACAGGTGGTATTTTAAACCGTCAGCCTCATGAGCTGAAAAAGTCAATCCGGATGTAATAGCTACAACCAGCTCTGAGTGAGAGTAGCTTAATTTCTGCAAAGTATTTGCTACTCCTGAATCGTCCGGTTTGTTCTGAAGCCTGTAAACTATGTAGTCTTTTACTCCTTAGACTGCTAGTGCTTATAGCCCGTCGTTTCTCTGAACAGTGGCCATTAAACAAATGCACTAAATGTATTTTATTGTGGGCGCCACGCCAAGAAAAGTAGGCTTCTGGCACTGGAGATCACTGTAGCTTGTCTAAAATGTAACAGGTGTGTTTACGAAGGTTGAATAAAGATGACGATAGGTAGATGACAAAAGGACACTGAATGTAGATTTAACCGGAAGAATATGTCCATTATGCAGAAGCAGTTCACCTGCGAAACCTTCCTTTTTAAACACTCCTCTTTGCATAGCGCACACACACGGGATTGCAATACCTGTAAAGAAACACCTCCTGAATTGTCTTCCTGTAAATGTTTACCAGTGCACTTCTTCCAATCAACTTTGTGGAACACTACCTAGTTACCGTGGAATCTTCCTGCTTTCTGACGAAAAGGTTTCAGCTTCCTTTCTCACTCTACTAACGTTCCACTCCAAAGGAAACCTGGAAAATTAGTAAAAACATCTAATGAGGTTATACAGATCCGATATTTTACGCCATGAGCATGATTTTCACGGGTACTGAAACTCTTCCGTCCATTTACTGAACCTTATACCAGTGTCGATCGATGAACGAATGCTTAGCTGCCGTGTTCACTATAAACATATGCTCCCATCGACCTATCCATTTATGCAAACTTTTGTGTGAATCATTTTCTAAGGGTTAACTGCTAGTGATGTCACAACCTGTATCGTATTGGGCAAAATCTTAAAGATTTTCAGCTTGACTTACCACCTACATTCTACACTTTTTCTCCACATTGTAAATTGTTATCATTGTGAGAATGAAAGTTTTTTAATCTCCTGACTCGTGCATTGAACTCATGTTTATTCGCTAAAAGAAAGTAGGCGCTTCAGTTGACCGGGATCAGTTTCCCAATCCCATGGCTGATAACTTACTTACCTCAGTGATTTTTTCTCATGGAAAGTGATGGACACTGCTTGGTTGACCTATATCAAATTCAACTGATTTGCCTGGATAAGAACACTCTTGTTCTTACCAGGTAAAATGAACTGACCAGGTCAGTACGGTGAACACTGGACTAGATATGATACAGTTTAAACGAAGTCCGGTTTGTTGATCTATGTTCTACCTTTCCGTTTGAAGTCGCTCCTGATACTGTGAGCCAGGTTGAGAAATTGCAGTACCGTTTGAGCATAAATGTAAACAGTAACAGTCCTATCTAATTCTGATGTAATCATAACCCGAAGATTTGGTGGATCAGTTCAACGCCCAATTTATCTTAAGTGTACTTGGGGCGACCAATCCATGCACTGTAACAGCTTCTTTTTGGTCTTGCCAGAATGTTTTCCGGTTTTGAAACCAGAATGCATTCCAGAGTTAAATGCAAATGGACGGGCTTTCCTGGATAACGAATGATCACATTTTGGGATATTTAACGGTTTGAAAGAAACATACCCTTAAGCTAATAATGAATATTTTGTCAAGATCAGTTCGTGCGTCAAGGAGACGTAGCCATTAAGCCGTTACAATGACAGTTAGATTCCGCCGTGCTATGAATGCAAATATCTGTTGCTGTTGTTCGAATTCACGTCAGTATTTGCATTTCATTGTCATCTTTAAACGTTCAGCTTCCTTCACTTGTCAGATCATTATTAAATTGAACATCACCTGAGTTCGGTTGCAGCCTTCACATTCAGTCAAAATTTCCAGCTAGCCCATATTGAAAAGAACCATTATACCCGGGTTTGTTTGCGGTTGGGGATAACCAGTAATACATACATCTATCAATTAACAGACAGCCCATATTACTTGACGAATAGTTTAGCAGCAAACTCGGATGCACATGTATGGCCGATCGGTAACAACGCTTCCGGATCACGGAATACATCATAGAATGGGTATGGAATAACATGTATAATCATGACAACACCAGCATCAGCAATAACTTGTCAATTGTTAGACAGTCTTTATCAAATAGAGTTCATCTAAGCCTTTACAGTTGGTTAAGCAGTAGGCAAGCATCGTTTGTTGTCCCATGCTGGAGCATTTGCACTTGTTCTTGCGTTTCCGTACGTTTTTGATCAGATACTTTTACCAAACATCTTTATTGGTTTAGCTCTCTCATCGTACAAACAATCATGACTGATTAGTTAATTGCACGACTGTATGTCTGTCTTCAGTATAAGCTTCGAGCCAGGTCTTCTGCCTTCCAATGTCATGTGTGGACTCGTTTTGAACACTAGCTTCTTTAACCTGTTAAAATGTTTCGGAAGGTGATTCCTCATAATGAAGATAGTCCAGCAGTGCGTTGTTGGAAGATTCCAGTCCCCCTGTCCACTCAGGCGTAGTTACAGTATCAACTGGAGTGACGTCTAATACATGGTAAAGGATGGTTTGGCTCGCTTCGTCCTGACCTTGTGAAGACTATGTGTTTTACAGAATAGTTTTCACAGCCGAGGAGACACGGAGTAGATATTCAGTTAAAATACACTGCTCTTGCTACACATTTTCCAACCAGTAAATCTGTGAGTAAGTTGTTCGACGCCTGTATTTCACTGTTTATAGTATATGTGGCTTATAAGAATGGTCAGGTAATACTCTCTCTTGATGAATAAAGCTATTGACTAGCTGGCAGTTTTCTTCATGGAAAGGTTAACTTTGTGGAAGGCGGCAACTTGGTAGAACTGTCTCACCCAGTCTTCCACATTGTTTTCAAACACAACGTTCCAGGTATTCGGCAAATTGAATTGTGTTCACGGAGAACCCAGCATAATTTATTGTATAACCAATGTTGTTCGTACATAAACTTTTAAAACTAATGGAAGCTCACGACCCACAGTCTGTCTGTTTAGCTTAGCACATCGAGAGGTTACGCTAATCCAGATGTTGTTCCTTCAATGGATGAAACCAAACAAACTCACAAGCAAAAAGTGAAAATCCGATCAAACGCGATTATTCATAACTAAGAAAACATCGTGCAGTCAGACTTGTTAACTAACAAAGCAAATAATCCAAAAGTTACCGTTGAACTCATAAAAGCAACAAAACTACGAACACGGTCCGCTTTTTGTTTAAGCAACGCAGTAAGTGTAACAAATAAATGTGAAAACGGTCTGAAAACAGGCAAATGGACAATCACGTGTTTTTGATTAGTACTCACAAAAAATGGTAAAAACTGAACGCGTCGCTAAACCGATCAAAATTGAAAACTTCATTTTCCGATCTGTTAGGATTGGGGTTAATTCTCATTACTGATGGTACTATCTCTTTATTATGATGGGTGGCCTGGGCAAATATTGATCGGTGATCAGCTTTTCAAACAGTTATAAAAGATAATTGCACAACTCTGAAGATTATTGGCTTTCAGAAGCGGCGTTTCTCCACTATTACTTATATCTTATTTATTGCGTTCGCCCTTTTCTGGTCATTAGCTAAAAAATGAAGTTCATAATGAAATTCCATTGAATTGGCTGGATCTGCTCTCCCTTAGCTGCAACTCGAATTTGAAAAATTTAAAGCTTAAACCTCTGAATGCTTGTTATTATTACCGTAACGCAGTAGCAGTTAATAAGACGTCTTTTACTTCAGTATTGATCTGCTCGATGGTTTCTTGCTGACAAGATTCGACAAACGCTTTGAGACGGTTGCACTGAACTCTTCCGATTACTTCAAGACACTAAGGACGAATTTTAGAATAGGAAGTGAATTCCAAAAAGCAGAAAAGAGGAACAACAAAAAGTATTGTTCGAAAGCATGATTACTGATGGTCTTAAATGATACGTGAATGGAAAACGTATAACATGAACCAAATTTGCCGCATAAAGTCGATCGATTTAAATGTCGCCTTCTGTTTGGTCTTTGAGAAGTCTACAAACGAAGTGCACCATCAAGAGCGACCCTAGGAAATCTAGTCCACCCCGTCAAACAAATGTGTAATGATTAACTGTCTAACCTGAACCGATTCAGTGTAAATTGTCTCCCTGCTGATTGAGACGGGGAAGTGAGTTTTCTGGTCGCTTGAGAGACCTTGAAGTTAGGATCCTTCAGATATACTTACCTGATGAATTTTTACTAGTAATTAGATTCCAGATGCCAGAAAATATAGATTTTCTATACGAGTACATCATTCAATCAGATATCTAGACGATCCCTTCATCGAAAATCAATGAACTGCTGCTGTTAAGTTGTACGCCTGAAATCTATTTAAAATTTATTGAAGTATCACATCGACAGACTGATAGCTTGGGGGAAATGCTCAATTTCATGTCCAAGCCTTAATTTACACAAATAGAAGTTTGGCGACTTTGTACGAACGCTCAACGGTTCCCTGTGTACAGCTGATATATAAACAAGGTTTTTGCTTCTCATTCGTTTACTACGGAGTTAATAGATATCGCTCTCGCAAGTGAAGGTATTAACGTCCTTCAGCAGAGTAACAATAACACTTGAAAATATTTTAATCATATCGCTGTTCAACCACATAAGATGATGGTTGTATGATTCTACTAGTGCTGCCAACGTGAGAAAACAGGCACGAACAAATATACTGGACAAAGGTTGATAGCTGAACATCATAGTTTGTTGTTTTCGTTAAGATGGTATACCGGAGATGAGAGAAAAACAAGTTACGTCGCTTTGACGAGTATGATGAGGCACCATAGGAACGCCGCTGAAGTTGCTATTTTAAAACTGGGAGGAATTGCTTAAGTCAGTGTTAATACCAGCGTAATTCTTGATAAAGGGATTTTTTAAAAGGGGTGTAGAGTTAATTTAATTGTCATTTTGTACCGCCGAGCCAAAACCTAGTCAGAAGTCCCTTTTCGTGAAAAGGTTCGCAGGATCTGTTGGAAAGAGGGAAAACTGGTACAATGTAAAACAACCTACTATTTGTTTGTAAGTAGCACAAAAGTATACATAAGACCAAGTTGGAGCATTAAATCACACCTGGTGGTTTGTATGTGTAAAGTGCATCTAATTATGGACAGCGTGTATCATTCCCCAATTATCGACTTGAAGTAAGTCTTGTCTTAGATATCACCAGAACGTGTGGAACCTATAGCAATACAAGACTTTCTTCCTCAATCCCTCTGGAGCATTTTCACGACTGACTATGGTCATATACGAGCAGCGATCTGAACTAACGCCAATCCAGGTATGGTTATGGCACTTTGCCACAACATCATGTGAGTGGGTCTAACTGATACCCTAACGGCGCACTGAGCTTAATAGGTTACAATATCGTACCTAACTACTCGGTTTTCACAGTTAGTAGGAGGTTTATTGATATAGGCTGCATAACTTGAATATCACTCATAGTTTATCACAGCTGTCGCTTTCCCATATAACTTTCAATCCTCCCCTTCCGATAGAAAGCATTAGACACGAGTTCTGCTTTTGTCACAGGTCGTAAGTTGTGTTGATAGGAACGTAGCAGCGTCCATGTATTGTAACATGTTAAGCACTCAAATAAAATTTCGATCGGTTATTTCATCGGTTGAGCAATATACTCTGATTTAACGTTCTCTAGATTTTGTCAAGCTCACGCACGTTGATGCCACATTTGTGGCCTTCGTCTTCTTTAATAATGTAAAGGTATACATACGTATATATTTGCATGGTATAACCGGAATTTATAGTACCATCCACAACATCGTAAGCCAACGGTGAGGACTATTGTGCCAATGACTTCACAGTAAGCAAGACCACGCTAACGCCTGTCACTTTTAGTTGATTTGATTAGCGCTAGCGGTCGTAATAAAGATAAACGGCACTGGAGGGATTCAGTGGAAGGGAATGTGTTTTTCTGAATCCTAATCCCTTATTAGTGCATTCAATATATCGTAGATATCCAAAATTATTTCACTTTTTATTGGTGACCTTGCCAATATGGTTTTCTCATCGCATACTAGTGTTTCCCAATGCTGATGATGGTATGTGAAAGTTTTCGGAACTTCTTTGTTTGCGACTTACCAAAACTGCTAAAAGTTTTGCCATTACACCTGAAGTTTGCTGTCGACCTTTTGGAGCAAAAAATCGTTCCCACGTGATTGTTTGTTATTAGCGGCTCGGTCGGACTGTAAACAGATTCCCGGGTGCAGCGATTCTCGCTCGACTGAATGACCTCGGAATTTTTAATGTTGTCAAATAGTCTCATACAGCTTAGTCACATTTGGTTCATTCCATTCCATTATAGTCTCGTTTCATCAATTCTAAACCAATGCCGTTCATCCAGTACAATTTCAATGAAACAGGTACACAGAAAGTTGTTTCATCTCTGTATGATGTAATGTATAGAGGAGGGACACCAAAAAATTCACATCAGGATAATTTGGTGTAACGAAACAGTTCCTTCGTAAAACAGTAAGTAAAATTTTCAAAACGGGCGCAAGAATACCGGTTGTTGGACGAGTTTCCATACGACCGAGTAATCGCCTGCATTATTTGCGAAAAATAAATTTATGGCTAACGTCATCTGACTACGTCGGATTTTGTCTGATTACAAAGTGAGATTAAGTCGAAATCAGACAAAAGACCACCCGATTCATGGAAGCTGAATGCGGTCGTTCATGTTTACATGTTAAACGTTAGTTTTCTGTCAATACTTCATTTGCAATTATCAGTAAGCTGTAGGTTTGTAGCCTGCATATTAAAACAACGCAGATATAGGGATATAAAACGTAACACACAATGTTAGCTGAAACATACAGTGGAGTGATATTTAACTTCATCTGACAGGAGTACAAAGGTTGCAGGCATGTGACTTCGAGGGAAGTTGTACACCGGAAAGAGAGTAGATTAACCGAAATGTTTGCAACTCCTTAACCGTCGAACAGGAAGCACTCGAACCAATATTTTATTGGCTTTGTAAACTGTAACTTCTGTCAAACATTATATGGGCTATGTTATCAATATATCACCAGTGCAAAGTGTCTCACCAGTCTACAGGTAAGTATATTCGAGGAAATAATAACATCTGTGACTTGGCGTTTATGCCGATTATACTAGCTGGTAACTTTGTCAGTGACACAAATGTCAGTACTTTAGGATTAGGTATATACCAGGACTTACATTATAGTCCTACTTGTCTTGGTCACAACTTCTTGTATAAACAAATTATTTTTATACAAAATGTGATTTTGTTTGTGCCTAGTTATATACATGAATATAGTGCATCACAAATACACCCACGGTTGTTGGCCACGTGACAGTATAAGAAGAGGAGTACCTGTTAAATGAGGGTTCACCCTCCCATTCAGTAGTTTTAATGTAGTTGTAAGGAGTCTAACGAGCCTAGCAGTTAATTTCTTGTCTCTTCAAAATCATATTGATTTAGTTGAAACCATGAATGCTTTCTTCCAACTAATCAAATTTTCAAACCAATTTAGAAATCACGTTATGTCCTATACTTACGTACAAAAATTTAACTCTATATTTGTTAAGGTTTTTTTCACTTTTAAAGATAAACTGATCTTTGTTGAGAGGTTAATCACAGAAGAGGAACAGGGTTTTAAATTTCTTGAACAGATCCACTTCAATTAAATTATGACATAGCAAAAACGTAAAACGAGTACATACGAGAGAAGCCAATGACGAGTTAAAATTGTACACTCTTATTTCAAATGGGCAACGTTAAACATTGTGATTTTTTCACTATATCGCTTAGGGTACTGCTGTTTAAAAGTACGTTAACTTGCAAAAATACACACTCAGTAGGTAGTTTACAATATTGCAGTACTTGAAAGAAAATTCACCGAAAATCAGATTTCAGCAGGCCAGAATATTATACCGACTAGCCACCTTTCCAACAGCTTGATTGCACTGAATTCGAATGACGAATGGGAATACATGTTAGGAAAAATTAACATCTTATTTTCGAATCTGAGGCACATTTATGGTGAACTTTTTTAAATGCACGCCAAACTAACTGGACGTCAAATCAAAGTTTGTCACATACGACACAATAAATTTGTTTTTCCGTACTTTAGATCCAGAACGAGAGAGAATTTCAAAACTCAAATAATGTTCTTCCTTTTGCTCAACCTTCGGACATAACTGTCGCTAATAATTTGCTTGTGTTGTCTGCATACTCTTTAGTAATGTTTCAAGAGACTAGCGTGACGACTTGTGTTATTGTTTATTTATAATATTGCACCGAACATTTAACTGTCTGTTTACTTCGATGAATTCTGACGGAGTAGGTGCGAAGGTGATTTTTTCACTAGTACTGGTCGGTAAGAGGGAACTCGTTTGATAAGCGCTGGTAACCAAGACGGTTCATAATGGTAATGCATAGAATTGCTGGAGTACTTTTTAAAATCTTGATTGCTACTGTGGCCACCGGTGTAAACCGGTTATGAGTTGGTCTATGTCACCCCCTCATACACTGTAGAGTCCGACCTAGTGAAAGATATTAACTTAGATAGACAGCTTAATGTGTTGAGTAAACTAACGCTTTATTGTTGTTGATACCTCACTGTATCGTTTTAAATGTCCAAGCTCAATTTCCCTTTCCGAGGATGACTGGAGTCTGTAACTGCCCAAATAACAAGGAAGTGAACTACCAACCTGTTGGCTCAAATTCATAATCCAGTGAAGATTTCTCAGTTTTATTCAGTTTACTGATTTCGATGTAACCCTTCCAGGCAGCACTTCGGTTGCCAGTGAAAATTCAGAAGTTCTCACGTTTATAGATCCTTCAACTCAAATGGTCACGAAGCATTGACCGCTTTTCTAAAAGATGAAATAAAATTATGTGCAAAAATTTCATACCGTCTTACCTGGTTTTTCAGCACACCACATTGTTAGTTTAATCTTTGTAAGAACGCCAGACACAATCGATATCAAGTCCCATGCAAAAAGTCTGTCTTCAGCAACTTTCACCGACGGATATGCTTCCGGACTTCCAACGGTAGATTACAGCCAAGTGGACTTTCATGTCAACCTTTTACTCAGGATCGAAATAGAAAACAGTGTGTTGGTTGAGATTTTCATAATATTCCTGGAAAGTCGATTGCTGATTTTTAGAAGTTGTTACTGGTTTTTGGTTTACGGGATATTTTTATGTGGGTACATGCGTTTTACGTGATTATTATGCTTTTCTTAGCCGTAATAGATTGCCTACAAAGACTGAACCCAGCTATTATTATCAGCAATGTTTGTTTGTCAGCTATAAAGAAAGTGGTTTACTGTAGTGAGATACTGGTTTCAAAAATTTCTTCCAAAATATTATCTACGAACCTGATCGTAATTCCAACTGTCCCATGGATGACATCAACTGCACAACCGTGTAAGAATGACTTTTGATTAAATTTAGACCATGTCATTTGCTTGATGGCCACGATTGTATAGTCACCTGAAGTACTGTGTATATTAACTGAAACTGTGAATAGAGGATTTAAACGCAGTTCATGTAATTGCCTGAACGATATTTGCAAATGTATGCTTTAAATCTGTACCGGAATGTTTCGGGGGGAATGTGGTCATACAAAGCTTCTGGGTAGCTGAAACTGAAGAAGATAGAAGGTTGTGACACTTTCATCAGCAGGGCATTACAAAACCGGTTATCAAGTGGTCATATTCACTGAAGGCATATATCCGTATATCTCATGTCATTTGTCGAGATATGAAAGGAAAATGTGTACATCTCTTGGAAAACTGTTAATTATAACTAATGCATGACAAAAACTCACAGAGCTGCCTAGTGAATGACCAGAGAAAACTAACGTCAATCTTCTTTTATGTAGTCCGGATACTCGCATGACTTACCTATAAAACATTTGTGGAAAAACGAGTGATCAAAAGGCTCAAATTGTTGAAGCTTATAGAAAACAATTCGGATGTAATGTTGTAGAAATCACATCAAACAATATACTATGTATGCAGATGAACATTATTCGTAGGAGGCGGCCCGAAAACACACCACAACACATTAAAGTGAAACATCTGGTTGCATCGAACGAAGCAGCTGAAACACACGACAACTAGAAATAACTGAACTCGCTTTAACTTAGTATGTCATACGGTACAACCGTACCAAGGTTGCCATCAGGGAGGACCGATTTTTCTATCAGCCAGGTTTCGCCCAAAAGGTGGTGATAAATCCTCAGCTTTTCTGCGATGAAGCTGAGGCACACACACTTAGAAATGCTGACATTTTGCAACTCCAAACTCTCTGTGCATTTATCAATACAAACGCAGGGGTATCCAATATCGTGGTTAAACAGTATATTTGTTCTTAACTACAGACTGCCAGTGACTTTTGAACACATAAGAACAATCTGACAGGATTACTCCACAGTTCAGTATTATAAGTTCCAGTCGAATCAGAGAACCCACTAACTCACAGTTCATCCGGCTCCGACTTGGTATCCTGTATCGTCCAGAAAAAACTGCATCATCGAATTAGCAGAACTATCGATCAACAGAGTTACCTTTGATAGACTTTAACTTAACAGCTTATTTCGGGCAAGGATTGAGGTTTTCAAAAATGTCGATATGGAGCAACACATTTTCCGTAAAGAACGTCTGTGAGTTACAAAATTTGCTAGTAGTTCGTGGCATTTGAACAAAGGAGGTCAACATAGAAATGACTGCTGGTGTTGTCTGTCTTAACTGTTGCAAAGTCCCTGACAATTTTGGTTACTATACCTCACCATCGAGACTCCATAACTATGGCTAGGGCGAGCACTTACTAAAGTGGCTTAAGAACTAACTGGACACAAGTTTAACGTCAAAGTGAATGGATAGCTGTCAGACTGGCTTTCTGACAACAGCGGTTATCCGAAAGGACCCATCTTAAGACCGTTATAATTCATTCTTTTCGTTCTCGAACTATCCAGCAGGGTCAAGTCATCGATGTTGCTCTACGCCGATGAGGAAGAACTTTGACGAGCTATAAAGCGCTTGGAAAATATGATAAACTTCCAGAACGGATGAGACTAAATTTCAGTAGTCTATAAAATATAAATGACCGTTCAACGACAACAACTTCGAAGTCATACATTTGTTATCAAGGTTGTTTTGGCTACTACCTTAGCAACCCGAAGCTACTCGTTTTAGAATGCGAAGGAGATCTAGGGACCATAGTGGTAGGCAGTTTTAGTTTGTCTACAAATTGCGCTGCCACTGCTAAAAAAGCACAACGAGCATACTGAGCCTTTTAGAGAGAATTTTTTGAATTTTCCACCCTGAAGTGCCCCTTCCGTAATTCGCCAACACCGACAAACGAACACTCAGGTCTGTCGTCCTCGTCTCAATAAATATTTGACACTTACTGAAAGGGTTCGGGAACTGACCACTAGATGAACAATGGGACCCAGCAAAATCCCCTACCCGAAAAGGCTACCGGAATTACGTCAATTCTGAATGAAATACAAACACTTCAAGGTAGATCTAATATTATCTACAAAATAGTCCACATCCCGGACCATCCACCGGCGCATCTCCTTCCACTAAATAAGACTGAACGTTCGAGGTGTCACTCACCAAAACTGAGTAGTAGAATAAACAGACATCTATTTCGCGCTTAAGATCTGTTCATACTGAAATGCACTGTTCAGACCCGTGCCCGCGTCTGAAATGGTTAGGAGTTATGAAAAGTCCCTTGGTCGGCTCGGGTATCAGAGGCAGCGGAGACTACAAGTTTCCTAGCCGTAATTCTAGCCCAGTTCAACAGGTTATTAAATGCGCATCTCTGAAGGAATTTTTTTCGATTTCAGTGTTCAATGCAGACATGATTGTAGTTCAGCCGTTACAATAAACGTTCGGTTTACTCCTGATCACTTTTGTTTGAATGTTTAGGCCATCTGATAACAATTTTCTCATCAGTAACACAAAGACAGAATTGTCAAGTAGACATGTTTTTTCTCCTAGAGGAACCTATGAAGCCAAGAGCGCGGGTAAACCCTGGATAAGCAAGTAACCTTATAACTTAATGTGGAAAACAGTAGACTATTCACAGCGGGCAATGTGCAATACATATTGGTCAATTGTAGAAGAAATGTTCAGAAGAGTGCGAGATATTTTCAAAAACGTCAAAGTCTCAAAATCTTGTTCCTTTCAGTGAAATCCGACTGCTTTTAGATTTTAGTCAATAAAACCGGCCAATGTTAACAGAAAAGCAGCGTAAATCTTCACAGTGACTGTTTCTCTGCGGCAGCGTGAAGTTAGAACTGAAGTTTACAGAATCGGCAAGTTTTATCCGGGAATTTTCATGCTGAAACTTCATTTTCCCACTGACAGTTATATCGCTTTGGTAAGACTACAATTTTTTCCAGCAAGCGTAGCAAGCAGTCAGACCTTAGACTTTTAAATATCTTATGGTCAGAATGTGCATTTGCCCTCAGGTTATGCCACAGATGGTAGACAATGTTTGAAATAGATTAGAACTACCGGACTTCAATCTACGACTCAAGCTGTCATCCACCACCAAAATTTCACAAGTTAGAGGTGGGGGGCTTTGCACCAGTATTTTTTAACCCTTGGAGAGTGTTAAGCTTATTAGTTAATAGAAGGATGATTTGGTTTTAATTCCATGATTTGGTTAATAATATGAGCTGACAGAAATGAATGTTATTAAAAACATTTCAAAAGTTTAATTCTAGTTACTAAACAAAGCAAACTTACAAAACGAAACGCAGGTGAAATACCAGGGGCCGTAGCTAGTTAAATACACAGAGAGACTCATACAAACAACAAAGTTTTACGTGTGTGTTCAGCTATTAAAATTGAGTTTATTGCATTATCCAAGTCTTCCGGAACCACTCTGTTGGCCTCCTGGAAGTGACGTTGTTGTCTCATTGCCGGACTTTGTACAGCAATCAAACACATTAGGTAATACAGTCCACCAGCGTGCTACGAACATGGTCGAACGTTAACACGATGACTCTCCTGTGTGCAACTACAACTCAGAAACGTTAGACTGCAAGCCACCCGGGAAAAATCATCGATTCTTCTATTCAGACATTTAAAGCATTCTGCGACTGCTCAACCACCATTCAACTTTTTGTTATCACCGCTTTTGTCCTCATATCGTCCTATAAAGAACGTCGTTTTAAACTTCTGAGTCCCCTGCATCCCTATCACGGGTCAAATTATCTCAATGTTTTTGTACAGCCAAACGGCCAAGCCAATCCAGTCAACAGTGTTCACAATTTTATTCATCTTGGTACATTATGAGGCTATTCAGGTTTTCCGAAAACATGATTTAATTTAACGTTATTAAACCGTATGCCGAATTTAGCTTTTTGTGCATAGTTTCAGTTCAGTTGACATGCCTCGATACCATGGATTTCCATCGGTGTGTCAAGAGTCTATATACGTTTGACTATCCTCCCACAGTACTACAGGTAAGTATTCATGAAAACTATGCTGTCATTGTCTACTACGGTAATAAAGTTTCTTAGTATCCAACTTGTTTTGACGTACGTTTCGACCGTGTACTACAACTAAATGAGTGATAATATCCAAAAACAATGCAAGTAATAAATATACGTAATTTACAACAGATTACAAGTCAGACATAACTACAAAGGAACTAATGGAATAAATGAGCCTGTTAATATGGTGATATGTTCGTGGGCAGCAGACAGACATTCACTACATTTAGTAATGCTGTGCGGTGAAGTGATCACCGTGTCATTTCTCACTTACCTGATGGAGATGTGCACGGTTAATCTAAGTATTCTGTACTGAACTCTTTCAGGACAGTAAGGTGACCAGCATGGATTATGTGCAAACTGTTCTGTGTGGCCTTAATATGGAAGACACAGGAACCATGTTACATAAGCCTAATAACAGAACTGATCTGTTTGTAAAGCGTTCCACACGAAATTATGAAGCGATACATAAATATTATAAGGCGAACTCATCAGCTTTGTTGCGAGCAGTCTGTGGCTGTTTCAGACCTCCGGATAGACCGACTTTCCTTTCTCAGTATGACGGCGAATATAGCAGCCGGAATAGACATCTGGTGGTCGTTTCTAGAGAGTGTGTATAATATGTGCGATTCATTTTCTCCCATGGATTTATAACTTGACTCTTTCTTGAAGTTTGACGCAACGTAGTGTATTTACTTACTTCTTTAAACCGGACGAAAGACAAACGCGGAGAACATGTAAATCAGCTTATGTTTGATAATCGTTGTTTCAGTTGACTAACGTAATGCTTGTTTCAAAATATCATTTACTTAACTATGTAGCTTCCGCAAAGTGTGTTTTTTGGGCCACATATACTTATGTCAAGTGAACATTGGTCACCGTGACCGCCAATCTATGTATGAAACCAGAGGGTGGTCATGGGAAAACTCAGTTATGAATTTCAAGATTCCGACTTCCGCTTGATTTAGAGAAAGCTGGTTATGCCGGAACGATTGAACAATCTGCAGTCGTTGAGATAGCTGGCTGGAAAAATGATCCAATCTAAAAGTATGTAGTAATCAACTATGTGGCTGGAGCTGGACCTTCCACTTAATCTTTATTTGCACTGTATCGAGTTCCGTCGCTTAACACAAATGTTGATCAGAGTTCATTTTTCGGTCGTGCAGGTTACTCAATACCAATGTCTTCTAAAAAGAATAAACCTCGATTCCAGTATGGGTTTTGAACGTGGCTAATTGCAAAGTCCATCCGAATGCGAAGGACGCGCACAAACATGTGTTGTTCAATTTTTCTTGATGCCACTCGCTCCGGGTCTAGTACATACTCTGTTAAACTAGTAATCCTAGAATGTACTCAGTGTTGCTGTTCTAGTGAACGGCAGTTTAAACCATAGCACCATTTGGACAGACAAGCTGTCGTTTATCCATGTGCCTAAATGCCACCTATTCATCACACAGCCTGCTTTCTTGCCTAATTGCTTATCAAATATAGGACTGTGGAGGGCTAAATAATTCATTCCATCTGGAAACGTTGCTTCAGATTTGTTCTCCAGCTTGGGGATTAGACGTGTTAGTCGATGAGCGTAGATTAGTAAATAAGCTTACTTAATTAATAAACTTGGTTTCTTTTCACAGTTCCTTCAACAAAAGATTTTTTGTGCATTCTACCTTTTACACTTAAACTTAATTCGTACGGTGTAGGGAATTAACCCGTGCAGAAATTTGTAACTCAAAAGCACTAAACTCATACTTTTAAAAACCTGAAATTTGCTGGCATAATTTCCTTCTTCAGTTCTTGTTCGAATAATCTAAGTAAGTTACCAAAATTTGTCGTGTAGCCACAAAAGTTTTTACAATAAATCAGTGTGGTAGGCGACTGGTCTGTTACCAGGCCGTCCGAAGTAAAATATCGCGGACTAAAATCGATTTGTTTGCATGCAAACAGTATCTAATCCGGGAGGGATTAAAATGTCATCAAGCACACAGCTCAGGCGCGCCATGGAATGTATTCGCCTCTCCGTCTGCCTCTGAGCATCTCATTAGACTTTGCGTTATACTGCCAGAGAGAGAGAGAGACAAATTAACGCAAAGGATTTATCAACCAACTTTCAGTTCAGTCAGTGTGCGGTCAGATTTGAGCAAAGGGAGTTCTGCAACTTGTTTAGATGAGCATATACGTATTGACGTCTTAATCACATCGCTAATTGCAACTGAAGCAATTCTGATGCGTCGATCACATAGGTTAGACTCGTTTGCAGATGTAAACCTTTGGTGAATGTATAATTTTCAGATCTGACGAAATAACTACAAAACCGCTAGTGGTAAGGTGGTGAAGTACGAGAACACAGAAGGAGAGGGGCTCCATACCAATTACACAAGACTGGAAAATACAAATGAAACTGAACATAGAAATCCCAGTGTCGCACAGTCAAAGTTGTAACTAAGCATAAACATGTTTAGACTCTCCGTCAAGGCGTCTCTCACTCGGAAATAGGCTGTCACCAAGTATTTCATTGCACATAAAACGGCAGATAACACTGATCGTGTTTGTTGGCGACTAACTGAAATGTGTGTAAATATGGTACATTGAACTAGATATCCTATTAGACCTCTTTTCTCGTAAACATAACCATCAACAAGTTTAAGTATTTGAGCGGAAACATCCTTTAAATGATTAAAGACGAACAATTCAAACATGCCGACGGAAGGTTGTACCCAATTTCGCATGATTACCTTTTCTCATTGACGTACTAATGAAAAATATATCAAGCCCAATATTCGTGTATCTGTATCACATCAGTATTCTTTCATGAGCACCCAAGACTTCAATAGTGCCAACATTCTCTAGTTTCGACTGAATTACTTCCAAATTTTTCATAGAGACTATTTCTAAAATGGACTGTGAATATTTTGGGAGCGCCGAAGTTAACCATCTCTGGATGTTTGGCATACTCTTAACTGCACTAATTTATCACCAAACTGCTTATTTCTTTACAGAAAAGTAGCTGCGTTTCACCGATTACACTGGTGTTTAAACTGTACTGGTCGCAAAATGGACTAGAGGCAAAACGAGATGCAAATATTGTTTTCCTCATGAATTATATTACTTTGCATCAAAAGCTAACAGATTTATAGGTGGCAAGGCTCATCATTCTTTGAGTGAAATGAATAGGCGATTTATGATTGTGTGTCAAAAATTATGGACATGTGTTTTAAACCCTTGGTGTAGAATGTTTGAAACACTGTCATAACAAGCCTAGCTTTTTAGCCCTATAAAACTCTAATTTAGATGATTACAAACAACTAAAAGTAAACGATGTTATGCAAATGGTGCACTTTAACCAGGTTACACTTTATAAATTTAGAGACCTTGGTTCAGTAGACAAGCCGTGACTTTTCATAAGTCCAACAAGTACTCGTGACTCCGTAGTCTTTAGGCTACGTTTGGCATTCGATGTAACGTTCGAATAAGGCGAACGCGTGTGATTACCCTGTGAATCTAAATTTCAGTTTGCTTAAGTTAAACAGTAATATGTCGTTTTTAACGAGTTTTTGTGAGTAGATAAAATCATGTGGTGAGAGAAGTTAAAATGTTTGTTCAAGAAGTCAGCATATCGTGGATAACCATTTTGAATATAGTACGCAGTGCGCTGGATGCATCTGAGTGAGGGATACTCGGTTAAGTACAAGAAAAAATTTCAAAATTATGAGAAATCCACACCGACTAGTTCAATATATGAGTTACCTGTAAATAAGATAAACAGGTGAGAGAAAAACGAGTCAGTTGTTGCCTTAATCAGAAGCGAAATTAAGTTTCCGGTATTGAGTACACTATGAACCAAAGTTAGCGAGAGAAGTTGGAAAATGTTCAGCGAAATGACTTAAAGCCCGTCTACCTTTAGCAAATAATGCACAACCAGCTGTGAGTGTAAACAACTGTCTCTATTTGACTTGCACACGCTTTCGGTTGGAATTTGTAATGCTCACATGACACGTAAAGAACTGGTATCTTAGTTATTATAATGCACACGTCGAAGCATTCCAAAAGGTTAGCGTCCCATAATGCTCCACAAACCGACTTCGGGAAGAGATAATCCGTTCAGGTTGTTGTTGGCTAATGTGTTTCTCACACTACTTTGCTTACTATTTCACAGTAGCACTGACAAGAACGCCGTCGGTAATCTGCGGAAGGTTAGGGTCATTTTACGCCGTATTTAACAAACCCATTGTTTTCTTTATTGACAGTTTATATTCAAACACTTTCTTAAGTTTCTAAGGTTTTCAGAACAGTAGATATCACAGTAAACGTATGCTTTTAGTAGATACCACCGTAGGATGTTGTACTTAATTTTCTTGTTTCAGGCTTTCAGCGCTATCTTTGGTCAGCAGGATTTAATGTTGATCCTTCGAAAGTTAAACTATGCTGGCTGCATTTTGTGAATGGCGACACTTCAACTGTTGTGTTCAGCAACATTTCATACGGTCGTCGGGTTCCTAGTTTTTCGTTACTTTAACTATTCACAAGTATTATCGAGGTAAACACATGATCAAGTCCATGCATACTTTGTCATATATAGCTGACAGGGAAGAAACCTATCGAGTTAAGGGCATATGGCACATCAAACAACACAAATGGCGTGCGAACTCATTTCAAAGCATTCCTTTCGACATTTGGTTTTCATCACTCTCAACCAATGAATAACACTCTCAGAATCCTTCTAAACTGCCAACAGCAAGTTTGTCAGTGTTTCTCCAGAACACTTCTTACAATAATGCTGAAAATCTATTTGACTGTTTATAGGTTATCAATTGCATCCAATACACAATCGCTAGTAACCATAATCATGTTACCTACATTGTTGTTGAGATGTACTTTCAAAAAACTTAGAAGTTCACCCCAAGTATACATGTCGTTGTTCGTAATTCAAGTTCCAGTGGAAATAATAACAAGTTTACCAAAACTGTTCAGCAATTTTACAGTTAGCTTTTAGTGTTGCGTTTGGTCAGGCAACAAATCTCTTTTTCTTAATATTAAGCCTCGACGACTAACGCAACTCTACTAAATACAACCAACCTAAAGGCCATATTGTTATCTAAAAAAGAGGGCATTTTGTTCGCAACATGATCAACGT
>LUCH01000099.1:60275-85468 GCA_013368495.1 Paragonimus heterotremus | reverse complement strand
AAACTTAGAAGTTCACCCCAAGTATACGTGCCGTAGTTCGTAATTCAAGTTTCAGTGGAAATAATAACAAGTTTACTAAACTGTTCAGCAGTTTTACAGTTAGCTTTTAGTGTTGCGTTTGGTCAGGCAACAAACCTCTTTTTCTTAATATTAGGCCTCATCGACTAACGCAACTCTACTAAATACAACCAACCTAAAGGCCATATTGTTATCTAAAAAAGAGGGCATTTTGTTCGCAACATGATCAACGTTTGAGTACACATAAATAATTTTTATAGGTGAAGTCAGCGTGAGTTGGACTAAAACGCTTCTGATAAAAATCAATCTTCGAAGGAGAAGCAAAATATTGAGTAATCCCTAATCGATACGTCACGCTGATTCTCCTTGCTACTGAGTTAACTTGAAATGAACTGTTCACTTGCCTTGGATGATCACTACAATTCCAACTAGGAGGCCTGCTTCACCTGACCTCAACAGACACTTGTCCAACAATGTGCACGTATGCGACTCTTCCACGCACACCAACTGTTCACTTAATTAGGCTGTGTTCCTTTCCGTCACACATGATCGCGACTGTCGTGTTTGGTACCATTCAGTCAGTTCCGCTCGTAAACAACCTCTAAACTCTAATTTTGCTCATCAATAATATATGTCTTTTCATCAAGTTGGATCTTGACTTCCGTCCATGCTGACCAGTTCCCGTCGGTGACTTAGATAGGACAGTACAAAATTATCACACCTAAACGTCCACTCCCAATTCCATGTACGTAATTTTTGGGTGAACCGATATCCATTTGCCTTAGGTTTTACAAGTGTCTACATTTCGTGTAAATGTGGGTGATCATTAATCAAAAATAACAGTTCTCAAAATTGAGTTTTTGCAGATTCTTCCGGACTGCAGAAATGGTAGAACTACTCTTAGGGAACCGCTATCGGGCGACATACCTAGTATTTTTTTCTCAGAAATCCTTCAGTTTTCCCACTGCGCATGCTCCCAAAGACTATTATGCATTCGGCTGATGTTTGCTTGCTGCTGAAGATTTCCGGTTTCAGATCTTCGTTAAACTTTTGCCATAAATTTGAAGTGGTACAAAGCGATAAGTAGAGCGGTAGCTGTCTAAGAATTTGTCTCTCAAGGTTGTAACCTTCCTACCGAAAGCCCAGCGGAAGACAGCCGCTGCAGAAATAGTACAGTTGTCGTCAGCTGGGTTGAGCTACGTGCCATGACTTGTGAACACTTCAAAATGTTCATCTCTAACGGAAGTTTGTTCAAAGTTATAAACATTTTCAACATGAAAAATATTTGCTCGGTACTTATTCGACGAGTGTTCACTTCTAACGAGTGGACAGAATTCGTGATTATGAACGAAATGTCCTACGTTCAAGGACTTCCAATCCAAAATACTTTAATCTTGTGCATCACACTTCGGTGGATATGTGATATCTCAGCAGTACAACTGTAAGATATAACTTTGACCCATCGAACTATCCATGAGACGTAATGCTCAAACTACTACAAAACTCGGATCCGACAGATATAGTACGGGGTCTAGTAGTCTGAAAATTCTATTGAAATAAATGGGTTCGGGAACCAAAATCACAAATAACTGGAGCACTTTAGTAGGCATGAAAGGCATCAAGAACAATGTATTGTGTACGCAGGCGCCAAGCAGAAAAATTCGGAATGAAATGATCTGATTGACAGTGAATAGTCTCAGAGTATCATAGAATAATTTCTGCTTTTCGAGAGAACCAGTAATGGTTACACCACAAATTGCCCTTCCGTGGAAAGTGTGTTGTGTTTTGAGTGGTTCCCTTCAGAAAACTGCTTAAGTCCAACCTCACTGGCTCATACTTTGTTTGATGAACTTGCCCATTTTCCGTCCTTGGTGGCTTTTCAGGGCTTACATCGCGTGTCTCGTCTTCCAACTTCTCTCTACCCGGTCGACGTCAGCATCCTATGGCCTGTGCCCACGAAAACTGATCACCAGCTCACCTGATGTTTGTCTTGGGTTCCTAATGTTAACAAGAACTCTTGATTCAAACCACGAATAAATTTTGCACTGGCAGCTGGACCTCTGGATTTGCCAAAGCCAAAACATTAAACAAACCGCTTGACGTGCACAGAATATTCATTCAACTTTAAGGTGTGATCACTCTTTGGAACAACTCTTGGTATATAAGTTTCCTCCTCAGACCCATAAAATCTTAGAAGGGACCAGTTTTTTATGCAAAAGTTACCCTTTCTAGGGTAGCTGGCTGGGTTTATAGCATCCGTTAAACTGTTTGACTCGTCGAGAACACTCCTTTAGCGTCCAGCCTGGAAAAACTGGCTAGATTCTAATGCAACTGAGTCATCAGTGATTGAATTTGAACGCAGACTTAACAAATAAGTTCAAGACACCAAACCAAGTATTCTTACTTGATAATCGGAATCCTTGTGGCAAGATAAAAGCCCTCTTGAATGTCACTGGTGATGCTATCCAACTGTCGCTTTACAATTTGATCACTTCACGCAAAATTGCCAGGGACTGGGTTTTTACTCCGATCATTCTCATTCGATCTTCTTCATCGTCATTTATTTGAAACTGATGCATTTCTCCTACTTATTTTTATTCTAAACCGTACAACATATGTTTGGAAGTGCATAAGCTTTTTCATCCACCCTCAGATCTGTAAATATCCTATGACTCATAAATTCCACAACGGATGTTCTGTATCGTGTTAACTTCTAGCACACAAAAGTACATCATAAGTAGTCTCATAAATGTTGGACAAGCAATTTGATGCATCTTCACAACTCACTATGAATAACAAAATTATGTGATAAAACTACTTGTAGCTATTCAACTTACTGCACCAACAATGAAATGATTTACACACACCTGTGGAAGATGCATTCAACAAGCACGTAATAAACTATATACCTTCAGAGTTTATCTGTGAGACCTATTAGTAGCAGCCAGTCCTAAATAAAATATAATACGTCTCCGTAATTGTGACTAAACAGTCGAAACCTTCGAACGCAGCCAATGCCAAAAAAGCAGAGCTGCTCTGCAATGTGAGCCAATCACAACTGAGAATAGTGAGGCGGTCACACCGAAAAGAGTAAGGCGTTACAATCTAATTAGCTCACATAACATATAATGCATTCTCTGAGTTAGTAACTGTATGAATATTGAGAATTATCGCATTTCTTCGGGATAAATGTACTTGCGGTATTTATCTTTGTGTTGTCAAATCATCATGATGTTCAAACCGGGGTACCAGGTTACAACCCGTAAGTTTTTAATTTTGTTCTCTGCCTTTGTGTTTGACCGCATTAAATTAATCTTAGCACCAACCTGGTGTACCAAATACTATTTGGTTAATAGCAAAAATAATTGCTCCATTTAATGAATTAGCCTAAGGCGCAAGGCATTTGTCATTCTTGGTCCCTAGATTGCTAGTGACTAGATTTGTTGGCTATTGATTCCCAAAAACACTGTTTTCACGCCATTGAAAACGATTTTATTTAGTTATGTAAGGCGTGTTCAAAAATGAGGGAGAAAAATGTTCATGGAATCAATCCGGTTTTAGTACGAATTCAGACGGTAATGTTGGTTTATGGTTTGTGACTTTTTCGTTTTCGCTGAAAGTATGGGATAAGCCAGTTACCGAGATTTATTTGGGTTCAGAAACCAGCGATGATCAACATCATCTGTCATGTAGTCATGTTCCGGCTGCTGAGTGAAAAAACAGAAATGGTAGTTGGAAGCCACATCGATTTTGGCTAAAATCAAAACCTTCTCTTGATTGTTACATCACAAATAACGAATTATAAGAAAGGGACACGTATGGTCAACTTAAGTAGTACAAAATCATGCAGTAAGTTTAGGACCACGTTCGCAAAGAACGCCAGAGTATTATTTTCAAAAGCCTTCCAAACAGACGCACAACCGTATTTACAGTTCTACTGCATTCAGTTTGCGAGTAAAGTAGACTGTAGTTGGTTTGGTATCAAGGTAAAAAAGCTATTCCGTGTTGTCTCATCATGTAATAATATTCAGTTATTTTGAGTTGGTCATTGTTGGAAAGGATGTAAAATTAGTGTACTGTCAATATCAGTCTGTAAGTCAAGGCAGAGCGACGTCGTCATCGGTGCAAAGGGTTCTTTGGCTAGTTGTTCTTACCCGGTACGATTGTCAATTTTTCATATGCGGCATATGGACTTACTAATGGACATATTTTCCAATGTATGGTCTACAATAACTGCTTCAGAATAGAAAAACAACTCGTTTCAAATTAATTTCTGGAAAACGCAGAAGGGAGAAATCATAGGCTAGTCCATCTGAGGACCTGTGATTTTCTAATGTACGTCACAGCACCGAAATATTACACAGCAATTTCCTTGGTTGTAGGTGCTACCGCACACATTTTAATAAATAGCCTTATATCAGATAAACTTTTTGAACAAGTTGTAATGTTATACTGAACGAATTTTTCATTAAGCGGTTAATTTTCAGACAAAGTTGGATTACTTTTCACGATAGCCGACAAGTAATTATTGATTTCATGACAAACTAGACAAAGTGATAATGCAATTTTGAAACATGAAAGGAAACAATAACTTTCCACCTTATCAGCCCAATCAATACGAGTACAAATGGAAGTCTACAACACGATAGAATTCAATTTTTATCAACTAGTATTACCACCTAGAGCGTTGTTGATCATAACCCAGTAGTTTGGTCTAATTTTCAACGCGTCATTGTACTTGGTTTCAAATTAATAGTCCGAAATCGATTGAAGACCTTAATGGAAGTTATGAAAGAAATTAATACAAACAACCTCCCTCAAATTGTGTGATATTTTCTGTTCAGTTCGAAGAGTTCTTATCTTCTGTACGTCAATCATCTCCATTATTTTTGCTTATACGTCTGTGTCTAACCGAGTCAAGCGTGCACACACACCCTACAATGATTATTTAACGCAGAATATGTGTTGTGCCAACTTGCTTTCATAGGACACAAATTACTCTCTCATTCTCAGTTAGAGTCGAATAATTGAATTCTGGAATCTGTAACGACTTTATATCATAGACAAACGATATTATTTTACTTGTTTTTATCTGACGTTTTCGTGAACACCGCCGTTTTATAATTCGGTTGCTACAGAGGCCCATAAAAATTTGAACCTGGATACACCACTCGAAATTGAGTGTTCGCATCTTGTTTGACAAGGTTATTTTTGAAAACCTGATACTGTTTGTTCAACCGAACACTACATCCTAGCACAACAAAAGCCCGAGCTTAATTCACAAACATTGTCTCTGTCCTATTTAGTCACTAACGACGGCATAGATCTACTGAGGCTTAGACAGAATGTCAAGTAAGCACCGCGGCCCATTAAAAAATTCGGTTCGAAACTAGGTAAAACTCTCTGTGCGTGACATATATGTTCTTAAAATGTTAATTATGAAATATTCATCAAGTCGATTGTTTAAGGATGCTAAACCGGACAACGCGTCGAACTCAACTGACATCTAATTCAATCACAAGGGTCCTTATGATTTTTTCCTATCGTCGAAAATATTGATTTAGGTCTAAATGTGCAATACCAGTAAGTACTCAACAGTCTTGAAGTGCTCAACACAGGTAGTGATAGAACTATGATCAGAGTCGGTTTGTAGAGCTTTTGTATGTCAGACTTTATGCACGACAATTTCTTATCACGCGTTTAAGGTAGACATTGCGAATCGATTGATGCGGAAGTTAGATGAGTTGTAATTTAGTTCGTATGGTTAAATTACAGATCGAAGTAAACAGTTCATGCTTCATGTGAATAACGGACACCTACTGTAAGCATCTTTGAAGATAATTCACAGCCAATTCAAATTGGTGGTGGTTAGTCGCAAACTGAAACAAGCGTGTATCAGAACAAATTCCAGATGACTATTTTTTAAATTCCATGAATTTTATAGAGCAATATGGCGACAGTTTTACAATACTGGTTCGTTGTTTTGAAAACTGACGACTATGACATGGACACTTAGATCTTATTCTGCTCAACGGACAAAAAACAGCCAGGTTTTCTACATTTGTATTCATTCGATTACAATCCATGTAAATTGAAACCGACCAAAAGTCGTATGTAAACAGTTAACATACAAGTATGTGTATTTACAGCGTTTTTTGATGTTCAATTGGTTTTATACTATTTTAGTTATACTGTAAATAAACAACACCCCCATACTTCTTATCATAGTATCTGAAGATGCTCTTACGTTTCGTGTAAGAACAGCATCAGCAAACATTCATAATCTTGACGGAGGTATCGGTGAATTCCAGTCTAAGTTGATTAGTCACAAGCAACTTAATTGTTGCGTCCAATTTGCTCAGTCGGTACAATTGCTCCTAAACCATCTGAACTCACAACTATCTCTTCAGCATACCAGAAGAATATACTGTTTTCTACATGTGTGATAATAAGTTATAATTCAATATTTTATTACTTTGCACGGTTACTGGTTGAATATGATTTTCTTCTGTACATATCACTGACAGGACTTTTGTAAACACCTACTGGTTTATTTGCACATTCATGCGGAAGGTTTACCTAGACTTAATTCTACGTGCTTTTCTGGCAAATTTTTAAGACGGCTGATAAAAACATGCTTAGCTATTTAAGTTAGTCTTCGAGAAGAAATAATTTTATATGAAGAGATGATTTTGGTTATATTCCAGTTTCAACTGTGCCATATAGACGAGATGACCCAACAAACTGCATTAAGCAGTTGGAAGATGCAAAGTTTTATGTACATTCAATCTGTTTATTGGTAGAACGTAAAAACTCCTTGAAACAGGGCAAAAATGTGAAGTAAACGATTTAAAGCTCCATTCAATGAGTGAAACTGAACGTGGACAAAACGCCACATTGTCCACCGCAAGAAATTCAAGGACCACAGATTTATATGCTAGTACTGCATCACTGCCTAAGATCTCGAAAAGACTGCTCACAAATTCGCAAACTGTTAAGCATGCCAAACGCTTATTAAGTAATCGCTGGTAGCTAACCTGATGTGCTCAAACGCGATAAACTCTCAATCTGTACTCGTTGCGTACTTGGCTGTAAATATCAATATCCCTCCGGATTGCTCTGTACATCAAGCCAATCAATAAAAGATTCCCTGTTCGTTTTCATTCTTGTCCGCTGGTTGAGATTTACGAAGTCGTGGAAAAGGTGTGTAGTAGCTTTTATTTTGTCTGTTCTGTTCAAAAGCAAGATCGTTAGAAAGCCATATAATTCAACAGTGGAAACATTGAGGGAAATCGGATTATCACAAAAAGGATAGGGAAGGACAATTTAGAAATATCTGTTCCAGTATGAGACCGCCCGGGTTTGTTTATCAAATAATGATAACCTCAACATATCTTGGACATTGCTTCGTTTTGGGGTTGCAGAAAATGTGAAACACGGTGGCTCAGTAATCCACATCGTGTAGCTAGATCACATGCATTGAAACTAGTCCCTCTGCTGTATGGTTTGATTGAAACTCCGAATGTTTTCTATTGTTTCATTCCTTTTCTCACGTGATCCTCTAACTTTTTCCTACATAGTTTAGAAGCTTATGTCAGCATTCACTTCATCTCTCAGCCAGTTACTTGATTCTTGATAGACGGAACAACTTAAGACAATCAAAATTAGTATGTCAAGTTGAAACGCACAGTTCGAAGGTGGTTTAGCCTGCTAGGATTACTGTTGGTAAACAACTTTGTACGGATGGTATCCACTGAAAACACATCACCAAACACGCTAAAAAGAGAGTAAACCTTAACCAATGTGAAGTTGAAAAATAATTCAAGCAAATATGTTGACACCATATTTATATTTATATCAATACAAACAGTTTTCAATAGGGTTAAAATTTTAATTGCCCAAAGTGAAATCAGTTGGAACGGACATCTGACTGTGAAATCATTCCTAGAGGAAAACAGCAACATGCAAACCGTACAATTAGAAACAGAAGTCATGCTTAAAATAAATTATATAATTATTAAGAATGGCAAATGGGAATTAAATCTTTGACATTATTTTGAATTACTCTGACATCGTAGGTAGGCAAACATTTGCATCGTGGAAACAAAATGCTGTACGCAAGTACTGTACCCATTCTTTTATCGGAAATATGACAGCATGAATCGGCAATATCACGGCAACTTCGGACTTTACATCATCGCTATTCTGTTATTTGGGTATCCGCTTCCCTAGGCGGTATGCTCAAAGGGCACCTTACCTCCGCTTGTGCGCTGACTTTGCGGCGATTACTGTTGAGTTACAGTCGAAATACGCTTTTTCTCTAGTGGCCTCGTGGTAGCAAGGAGGTATCCAACAAACTTGACCACACAACTATTACCCATCTTCTGATGACACATCGAAAATTGACAACACATTCATATGGGTCATTCCGTAAGGAGCACAGTAAGCTGCATCTGTTTTCCTGTGACATTAAGTGTTCATCTACTGTCAACAAACACAAAGTCCGCGCATATTCCGGCCGCTGAACTTAAAAAATTACATCCGCTTCTATTACCCTTGGGACCGCATCTGTTGCCATTCTACCCGATCGAGTGGATTTTGAAAAGATGAAATCATTTTCGAAACTTATGCGTTCCTCCTCCTCCTTGGGGCATGATTTGCCAAAAAGAACCATTTGGGTAACAAATGAAAGCAGACAGCAGTATACTGACTGGTATTCACGTTGGATGTAGCAACCCCGCCCTACTGACGACCGTTCTCGTAAGATTTCCTTGTCCACGCGTCCGGCTGTCTATAGTGCGTCGAATGGCTTTCGTTGCAAACTCATACACAACGTACCTGTAAGCCAATAAGATGCTGCGAACAGAGGTTGCTTGTTATGCCGACGTTGTTGTCTTCAGTTTATTTAGATGTCTATTTTGTTTGGAGTTTTAGGCAGCAAATTTTTGTTTTTCGTCATGTACCGCAAGGTAAGTAAAGCCATTTGAGTATCCCGGCGAAATTTCAGTGTAACGCTGAACAGCTTCGGATTGTGTGAATAGTTCCATGTTAGGAGCCAGTCGCAAGCAATGTATGCTGCAAAAATCATTAGAAGTAAATAGTGATTGAACATCATCCAAAAAACTTTCGCCCCTTCTAAGGGTGAACATCTTTAGACAATGACTGTACTAAAACCGTTGTAACAATCTTCACCATTGTTAGGAATTAAGTAAGAAAAATCACTTCAGGAAAACTCAAGTATAAAGAACGGATACAGCCTAACAAAAAGGCCTTATTTAACATCACCCCTAAAAGCAGTCGTGAAACCTATTTTCTTGCTTTAACGAAAGTATGACTTCTGCCCGCTTCATAGGGGCTGGGGGTTCCGTTGTCGCACTCACTGGTTTGGTGAAACTGTAATTTCATTCTGGTACTAAACTAAAGCGTCGTTTAGTCTTTCTATTAAGAATGCTCTCTGTAAACAAGAAAAAGATAACAGATCATTGTAGTCCATGGAAGTGAGGAGGCTATTAATTATGTGATATTTATGAACCAAGGCTATATGCAGGCACCTGCCAGTGTTAGAAGTTTGGTTGCTGATTTCGGAGCTGAGTCAGATGTAAGCAATACCAATTTGAATGAACGGGATACTCCGTGAATATCCTAGTTATCAGGCGACAGAGGATATCCCGAAAAGATTAATTAGAACCATTAAAAACTGTATAATGGAGTTTCCACCATGCATCTGAATGTTATCTAGTAGGCGGAAAACAATGAGTTACTTCATTCCTTTACAAAAGCTACAAAACCTAACTTCGACCAGCCAAATCGCATTGCTGGTCTGCACGGTAGATGCTTTGCAACTCTAAAATATAAAGTTGTTACAAAGTTGAAATTACCCTGACCTTGTATTAAGATCTTGCGACGGGTCTTATTAGACTGTTTCTCTTTTCGTTTGTCTGGGTATCATTTACGTCGCAGTTTTAAATTTTGCTGACTAGATACGTATTTGTACTTGTTGATAGCGAGGGTATGTGGTGACGGTTTGTTTCATCATAAACTAATATCTCTCTAAAAGCTTCTGGACTAATTGTAAGCCCGGCATTCTTGATCCGAAAGCCTTGTCATTTATTCTGGATTCTGTTTGATCCATAGCATTCACTGAAGCCATCCCTCTTTATGCACTTAATAAACTCCTGTGTTTTAACGAGGAGTGCGGAAAACTGACTTAATTCGGCACCTTTTATGCTAAATTGTGGGATGTACGATTACTCCAAAATTTTCTGTTATTGGTACCTACTATCTTTTTCACTTTTGTATATGGGAATGTACTGCAATAATATCACATTTCACCTCTGAAAAAATAACCAGAGTATGGTGCATTTCAGAGTGCAATAAGTAAGTTAACTGCACATACAACCAAAAAATCAGAATGAACGAACAAACGAGTTGCGCTTTTAATCAGCTGATTTGACGCTGGATGCAGTGTTTGAACGTTGACCAGTTATTGGTTTCATTCGACAATCATTCGTAGACAAAATCTTATTTTAGACTACAGCTTCAAAATCGCTTATAGCTCTGTGTTCAACTAGTAGTATTCTGAATGTACAAAGATATTCATTTCCGTTCAAGTGAAAGAACTTCATTGGTTTGTGCACCGTCCATTGATATTGACAGTAGGTGTGTGAAACAAAGCAGAGCAGATTGGCCGTCCATAATCCTTGAAATTTTCCGACGCATTTTACGCCACAATGAGTGGCGCCAGAAGTGTGAACGCGAGTTGCCCGTGACCGAAGTTTTGTTGCCTTGATTGCCGCTTCCTTATTGTCTTCTGACACCGTGTTACATGACACTCCAAGTTAAAAACCCAAATCAAGGTTTTATCCGCTCTCAAGGTCCGTCATCAGCAGCACAATTAGCGCAATTACGTCAATTACGTAGACAATATGCTTCCAAGACGACCCATTTAAGTGAGTCTTTCGCAGTGAAAACACTACATGTTTTCTTTATGAGTGTATAAGACGTGCTCTTACAGCTGCAATGACAGGTCGTTGATATATATTTGGCTTCTGATGAGCACCCCAGCCCTGTTTCTTCATAGGTCGCTTCTTTGTTTCAGTTAGCACCGCAGGGAGAAAAGCACACAATAGTGTATTTATATATAACAATACAGGCTTGCCAACTTGAATGCACGAATGTTATACATGCAAACGGCCAGGAAGGCATGAACACTTAGGCTAACCTGAATGAGAGAAGGTTATTTTTGACTCATCAGTGATAATTACACAATGTGCTGTACTCGGTTTGGTCCCTGTTGTCAAAAACGAAGAAACCCACCTTTTGTGGCTCATGTCATGTTTCTCTGAGTAGATTTGCGATCACCTCAAAACCGTACACCTTCCTACCTTTGTCCACTATGTTACACTGACGAAATGTTTACCATATCACTCAAGATAAACAAACTCAACTTGTCGTGCCACTTTACGTGATGCAGTTGCATGCAAAACCGGCAATCCGCTGGACCTCCAAATTGAATAAAACAAACAGGAAAACTCTTTGAGACTATAAGATCACAATTTAATCAATAGACCGTGGGAACTAACCAAAACTCAGTTAGGTCATCTTAATTGGCAACGTTGAAGACCGTTCAACTTTTGTGAAGTTTCTACTTATTTTTGTCCTAACTGCGTGCATTCAGCCGCCTGTCCGACTCTTTTATTTTAACTCAAAACACTGATATCCATCTGTTGATAAGATGAATCTGTGAATCTGCATTTTACATCATCCTAAACGTCAGATTATGGACACTGACAATACCGTCGTGGATGCAGTAAAATTTAGTCCAGTGTATTTTACAGTAATTTTACACTAAGTGCTTCTGTCAAAATGTTCTCCAGTAGGCAAAGTTTTGTAAGATGAGGCATATGTTTGAAGGGTCTTGCATCAGGCTCCGATATTGTATGGTGGTGCGCTTTATTAAGCGGTGGTTGAGCTATCTACGATTGATCCGAGTGGATACACGTTTAAAACTTCGTGGACTAGGGCTATACCCGTCAAATATGGCAAGTATGTGGATGAAGACAGAAAAGACTGCTACCAAGCGATGAACGATAAAGCATATTTCATCGCATCTCTGATTTTGTTTGCAGTAGACAGTTCAAAGAAACACAACTCCAATTCAACAAAACAAAACATAAGTGCAGTAGTTAGGAAACTGCTCTGAAGCCACCAAGGCAACATCATTTACAAAACAGTCCTTTGTTCCCACATTAAGTGGGAGTGAAGATATCTGATTTTCATCGGCTTTACATCCAGCTGAAAACTTTATTCCAAGAAAAAAGACGTGAGTCTAATTTTTGGTTCAATCTAAAGTCTTAAACCTGCCAGACTGCATATTGACAATATAGTTTCTATACTCAACAGTGGCGTTGGTGGAATTCAGTGTGAACTGTTCGAGAAATGTTTCCGGGACAGTCGATCCCATGGATAATTTGGTGGATTCCATGTGAGAGAGTTGGACGGGTGGGTAACAGAATCCGAAAGTGAAATTTCCGAGCTCCTGGTGTGGCTTTGTAGCTCAGGTGATAGAGCGCTTGTCGCGTTTGGGCATGATGTTTCTGTCACTGGGTCAAATCCAGCGGAAGCCCTAACTTATCACAGTTGGGTCGTTTCTGGAAGAATTTCCGGTTAATCCCGTTGTGAGTTACCACAAAACATCTTACGACAAGTGGGGTTGATTTCTTGCAGGTAGTTTGTCTAGTTGTAAATTGATAGTATAAACTTTTATTTGACCCAGTCTTTAGAGGTTACGCGATCCTGGTTCCAAGCTTATGATGAGGGTAGTGACAGCATAGAATGCTACTCACCAGAATCCGTATTCCGACCGTACGTTTTTCTCTGCTGACCTCAGACTACAGTAGCCTGATCGCATATGTGTAAAATCGGCCAGTCATGCACACATTCATTAAACATTTAGTTAGTTCCTTCACGGTTTGTATGCTGCTGATCAGAACTCTAGCAGTTACCTCCCCCAATCGTTACCATCGAATCTTAAACCGCCAAAAACAGTTGGACGATTATGGAATACAAGACGCCCTTGACCTCACATCTTCTTCCATAAGAAAACCATCGACTAAGGCTGTGTATTAGACCTGTATCCCTCACACGCATCCCTACTTTGATCGACACACACATTCCCCACACCACTGCAATGCACCCTTTCTGTGACTGTGAAGGTATCTGTACGAGTGTTAGCATATGTTTTATACAACTTTATATGATAGGAGTGGATGTTGGGGAGTGATTTTGCAATTCACTCGGACATCAGTGTCAGAGAGTGAGTGCAGACCAATCAAGCGGGTTAGCAGGGAAGTCAAAATGTTATCATTTTGGCGGTTATAACTTTGTCTTGTTCAATAGTTTCACGACGAAGGCTTGAGTTGTGTTACTCTGTTGATTACGTTTCAACACTGCGGTCTAAAGAAGAACTTCTGTCAACCTACGTGCAATTGGTTTCTATCTAAGTTACAGTAAATATAACTGGGGAAAATACTGAAACGAAACACGGCCTTTTGGGTTGGTGGTAATTATTACACTGATGATAAGGAATAATTTATAAAACTTCATTTTCGATTAGCGCAGGTACAGTGTGATAGCGGAACCCTATCCATAACTTCGGCTGCTGAAGATAATGAATTTTCACCACAGAAAACCACTGAAGAAGAAAGTAGATTTTGGCTCAAAAATTACTCACAGCTGTAGGTTTTAGTCATATGGTGAAACACTGTCTTCCGAAAGATTACTTAACTTCAGGAAACGTTAAGTTCTCGGGGATAAATATGCAAATTAAATTGCAACATACTGTCAACTACAAAATGAGAAAGAGTAATTCCGTAATGATTGCGTGTACTCAGCATGAATTGCCCGACATTGGTGGCACCAGTTTTTCATCTTTGAGAAGTATGCTTTTGGAAATAATTATGAATAAAACGTATGGCTTAGTCATCTGTTTACTTCCTGGTCATTCGCGCGCTCTGCAGCAAATGATGTTCTTCACTGGATAGCACCTCATCTGTTGTTTTATCTTCTTATGTCAACCTTCGCTAAGATGAACATAACTCAGTGGCAGATCATGGCAACTTGATTCCAAGCCTAGAGGGTAGCTGTAGCTCACCCCATTTACCATCTAATCGATCTGTTCTAATCAACACATTGTGGCAACATGGAAATTATTTCAAAGCGTTCAGTTGAAGTAAAACGTCGGTTCCACGAGGCACGACTCATTTTTGAATTCAAAAACTTTGACAAAACCAATGAGGTTTTGGTTGCTTTGAGAACGTCAGCCGTGTGTTCAATAACCGAATGTATAAATAAAAATCCAGATTCGCGCATTGTCACTACCAACAACTTGCACACAATAACCTGAACATGAACGAAGAATTGGTTGCAGTTTGTGGTAGTTACTTCGATGATATTCTCTCATCACAATACCTTCTAACATGCAAACTCTCAAGTCTTGCGTTCTCAATGGATCACTCGGATAACCCGGCCGCAAACGATTCATCTGCGTTCGTAGATTTCGCTTAACTTTCAGCAGTACACTTTCACTTAAATTCGCGTGTGTTTCAGAATCATTGTTGGATAATCAGCTACTAACTTCAACGATTCTGTGGTTTATTTGCCAGTGAAATGTGGCCTTTCCGAAACCAAACAGCTTTGGTGTATTCGTGATAATATGAAGGTGCAATTCGATCCAAATTACTTTAATTAATGCAAACCGTTCAATATCATGCACCAACCCTTTCCCCACTCAGCAATGTGGATGAAGCGCCTACGCATCCCAACAGAGATACAATTACTCTTGCATCCGGCGTGCGTGCTTTCAAAATAAGGTTGAGACTGAGTGTCTCAACCACTAAGTTCAGCAAATCGTGTGTTGGCTTGACATCGATCGCTTTGATGGATTGGTCTGCACTTACTCCTTAATACTGATGTCCGAGTGAATTGCATAGTCACTCTTCAACCTCCACTACTGTCATACAAACTTGTATAAACCGTATGCTAACACTCGTAAAGATACCTTCACAGTCACAGAAAGGGTGCATTGCAGTGGTGTGGGGAATGTGTGTGTAGATCAGAGTAGGAATGCGCGTGAGGGATACAGGTCTAATACACAGCTTTAGTCGATGGTTTTCTTGTGAAAGAAGATGTGAGGTCAAGGGCGTCTTGTATTCCATAATCGTCCAACTGTTTTTGCCGATTTAAGATCCGATGGTAACAACTTGGGGGAGTTAATTGCTGGAAAGGTAATCAGCGACGTACACAACGTGAATCTGAAGAGGCAATTTCAGAGCAGTATACTTCCCAGACTTTGTTCAGCGGATTCCGCCCCAGCTTGTCAGACGTATATTGCAATAAGTAGCGGTAAAGCTTAAATTCGTGAGAAACAGTTTTAATAACAGCCGTTATCAACGACCAATCAAATAATCACCATGTGTTCACTGTGTGGAGGAGTTATGAAACAACTGTTTACATGGGAACCGCCGTTTGTTGATTATTCTGTGCAACAGTCACACCGAACCGCATATCCATAATCAAAAAGTGTGCAGCCCTAAGGATATATCTCCTCATCTAACGCAGTCACGCATTCTTCGCAACAACGTTGTAATACATGCAACTGAGTAAACATTGCCAGCTGGTCAGTCCGTGTAGTACAGTTGTTCCATTCGATCGTTTGAGCATGTTGGATATCTAGGAAGTGGTTGTTTGTCTAATATGTGAACTTGTAACATGTGTTTGGATGTAAACAGACCAGCAATCAAAATACCACACAATACGTTAATGATTTCTGTGATCTCAATTGGTAAGGAAGTTCTGGTCGTGGGGTCACCGATTGGAATTAACAGGACATTTACTTTCTCCTGTGGAGATGATCGGTCAATCTAATCAATGCTCACAAGTGAAAATGGTTGATCGTTCACATACGATAATTCGGTCGTGCCTAATGTGAGATCAATGGCACAGTCGTCAACACGGTTGCCTCATGAATGATTGACCGGAGTTCTAGTCCTGAAATTGGCAAGGATATGCACTACTGATGACCTCTAATAAGAGCAAAACTCGACAAAATCAGGACTTGACGTTTTCGAGTGTCAGATACCTCTTGGATACAGGTCACCTGGTTGATCCAAAAACATCGTTCACTGTGTTGTTACGTAACCAAGAACTGAAGCTTTTGGCTTTCACAGAAGTTATGCATATCAAGCAGAACCTGTCACTCGCTTGCGCATGAGAGGTGCTGACACATTCACTACCGTTGCCGTTGAAATGACAGGGATTTTTTAAAATTGTGCATCATAGTTACTTTCTTGTCACTGTGCATTTTTTTGTGTATGATCACCGTTTCTTTTGTATGCGACTAACGAAACTAAATGGAGTGTTAATATCTGGTAACGTGTCTTTTTGCCCCATTGATAAACTGGAATAGTCGAGCTCGATAATGTAGGATGAAGACGAAAAAATAATTATTTCTTGTAATGATATACATAGGCGAGGCTATGATGCTCAAAGAAGTCATATATTCTTCAACTGCTTCAAGATTATTGAAATCCACGACCTACCGAAAACAGTACTTCAGAGAGTACCAAGTCATACACCCCGTACTTCTTTGAATGATCTCGTTAACCATCTGGTCAGTTTATATTGTAAAGTGTACGTGGGAACTACGGATCAGAATTGAACTCTAGGTTTGTTTACTTCGGGAAATCCACAAATATGAACGTTTTTTCTCCCACGCTTTCGTCAAACTATTCGTTGAACGAAACCCGCACAATGAAATTTAAAATTTTGGACGATATATTCTAAATGTTTGTGAATGAATACTTGCCACTGGTATGCCATGTGCTCATACGGTTGTGTTATTACAAATCCACTAGTACTGTTCTCGTCTGAAATTGGAGATCGTAAGAGATAGTTAGACGCGATCCCCATACCGTCTTATTATCTTCTAGCAATGTACCATGCTTCGTTGTGCATAGTTAATGTGTATATTTTTGATCAGATGAAGAAATGAGCTTGGCAAAGATTGCCCGTCTATTGGACAATATGAGAACAAACACCCAGGCGAAGACAACAATATCAATGTTAGTCCTGTGCTATAATAATTTGCTCAGTCAGCCAGTCAGTCACATTCAAAGTTATGTTTTCATCTTCAAACACGTTTATTTGCTAATAGCGGAGAGTATGACATTCAAGCACCTCCATCTGCTTCCAGACTTGCGGAAGAAATTACCTGTGACGATGTTGCTGCAATTGCCGCTTCTCAACAGGCTCTGAAATAAGGCCGGTGTATTCTTCTGTTTTGTGATTTGGAGTAAACACTGAACCTCAGCTGAGAAGCAGTAAACGCCAATCCAGTATAATTCGTGTAATATTGGCATTCTATCTGGTATATTTCAGTGTGCAGCGGGATAATTGTTGTTTAAATTTACTAATACTCAAGAATGAATGCAATACTGAAGGCTTTGTAACAGTGGACTTGTTTACAACCAAACCACACGCTTCTGTTGTAACAACTAAAAAAAACGGTTTTCTATCAGTCAACAACATGATACAGGAACTCAAACGCCATTCTTGACGGGCTCTCAGGAGCGCAATCTGAACAAGGACACTAAGTGGTTTGTTTATCATTTCAATTGCTGATGTTGGGATTGAGAGAATAAAAAGTCTCTAACCAATCTGTGCTTGTACATTCATTTCCTCAGTAAGTATCGAACGAACGATCAAGTTGCTATTGTGGCAGATCAAAAAAACACTATTCAATGTGGCCTGAAGTGGGTTACATCAGTATGGTCTTAAAACATGCAACAGATTCGAATCAGCTCCATGATCTTAAGCATGTTCGTCTAATCAAAGGTTATTCCTTTGTGTAGGCTTTTTTTTGTTTGCTTTGAGGGTTTGAACAGGCCGTACGTTTACACAGCCGTCAACATATAACTAGGTTCTATTCCCACACAGACTTTTACCCCCAGATCTGTCATGGATCGGCAGATTACTCATTACTAGGGCTAACGATTTACTGTTTGCTTGGTTCGCTTCTTCTGATTTGTACTTGACGACCGTATGGTGCAGACCACCTTAAGGCGTTGTACTTTTGCATTTACATTTCAAAGTTCGTTAAAGCCACATATGGCATACATATATATATATATATGTGCAATTTTGATCGAAATAAGAATCTTCCAAACAATAAGAGTTTACCGTTTGACTCATCGGGATATCGTTCATGTGTAAGTAGGAATATGTGTACTTAAAGTTTCTGTGGACTGTCAGTTTGTGATACGCTAGTGACCAAAAACACTACCCATCCACTCTTCGAAAACAGTGACGAAATGCGCATTTCAGACGTACTTCTGTCTCCAACACTTAAGTAGCACAAGACTGTCACCTTGTGAAACTCAACCTTCTAACTCGCCAACCACACACAATGCAACTTCGGACAAAATTAAAAAGAAACCGTTGCCATCACTTGCATCGTTCCCACCCACAACTCGTTGCATTTCTATAGATCAACTAGCCAGTTAACTACCCTGCCAGAATACGCGGAGCGATGTGCCATTGTTACTGTTTGCTTTTTTTCAATAACTGTCGATAATGTTACCCTTGTTAAGCATCGTTTATTCAGTTAGACACTAATTCATGCAACTCAGCACATTTTCGTTGTGATTGGTACTCTGGCTGTCAAATGAGTGTAATGTGTGGGACTGGATGATGGGTTAAAATCCCGACACATGAAGTTGGACGAACGAGTATTTGGACTAACGGATAAATTAAGCATCAGTGGCAGGGATATTCACAAATGACAACTTGACGATTACTTTATTCACAGAGGAGCCATCATATGAAAGATAACCTCTGAAGGAAATCGCTGTTTGTTTGCTTCCGACTGCTGCCGGTTCGACCCACATGGACTTAGATGAAAAAAAGGTTCCTGTCAATACCGTTGTTTCAAGTTCATTTCGGGGAAAACTTGTTTCATTTAAATGAGACTACTTGCGAGTAGCCTGTCATATATACAGTTTCCAATAGTCGCGTTTTATCAGACTGTCATTGGGGCAGAAACACGTTCTATTAGTTGTGCAGTGCAATTGGAATAAGTTGAATAGTGGCTTAAAAAGTGCTGAACAAACGTAGATTAGTACAACGCAGAGCAAACAAATTATTTTTGGATGAACAACACACTGAGGACTGTACACTATCGTTTCCTGGCCACGTAAACCGGAGAGCGCATCATCTGAAGGAATGTCAAAAACAACAGTAGATGTGCCTTCGTTCGTGGGACCTCTGGGACCAGTATTTAGTTTGGTGCCGGAATCCGCTGCGCTGCCTTACAACAGTGAACCGGAAACAAGAATTTGCTGATTTTCACAGGGATAAATCAACCGTGAATGAGCGTTTGGAACTTACACCCGAACACAATATCCCTTTCTAACTATACAGTGTTGTGTTTCATCGTTTTTACCAAGTTTCTTCTAAGCCAACTTGAAGCCATATCCACTCCTAAACTTTAGCGAAGTTATACCTGATGATGTGGACCTTTATCGTTTATTCTCATGTATGTCTTCGAGCCTCTATATCACTCTTAGTTACTGTTAGCCGTCTTTAGGTTGATATATGTTTTGCTTTTATAACGTAACTGAAGTGAGACAACAATCAAATTCAATGATTTACGTAGATGTAAGCATAGTTGAACTTTTGACTGCAGCTGATAAGTCAACTTGTGATGGACAAAGGATAAACAGGAATATTTAGACTCAACGAAAGTGAACTGGAGCGCACGACAGTCACACCAGTGGGATGTATGATATCTGTGTATATTTTTTACCTAGCCCCTACTGCCAGAGACACACCTTTCAGGCGGATAAAGGACGCAGGCAACTAGACCGTTTCAATCGGTGTCTAACTGTCTAATACAGTGAGGTGGGGAAGATAATAGTCATGGTGATGATCGGAGATTTAGGACTGCATATAATGTTCCCTATGAAGTGGTTCACTGTTTGGAGGAGCTGCCGAGGTTAGACATGACAATGAAGCAGGTGCGGTTGACACTGAAAGTTATGTTTGTTTAAAGATTTATCCCACTGTTTTTCTTACATCCTCGTCGGTGGGAAATAAAGAGTTTTACAAATTTCACAAGGGTCACTCGAAACCTGCCTACATTGTTGGTTACTTGGAAAAAGTCAATGATTTTGTTGACATACATTTCACATAAATTACAACTGATAACAACTTTTGTTTTCAGCTAGAAATTTTATCAAACCGCCTTTATAAACAAAGAGTCGGTGGACGTTAGCCGAAAATTCTACGCGGCTACAAAGGCACCTATCAGATCTTGCGTAATCTGTGTGAATTTGTGTAATTGTTAACTCTGTAAACCTTGTGAAATCTGTGTTGATGAAGCATAACAAGCTCAAAACACTTGTGTTTCCTGAGGAAAACCATCCACAAAAATTCCGTGACACCCTTAAGGAGCTGTAAGTGATTCCTGCCCATTTGCTGACCAGCCACTAACACCTGATCCATCTCAATCTATGAGAAAAGAATACTCAACAGCTCAGGAAATTAATCCGCATACTTTCCTGTATCCGGAAACAGCAACCCTGTGATCTGGTGAATGAATATCTGGACGACCGCCTGTCGCTTCCTCATAGATCGTGGGTTCAATTATTCGACGTTCACAATGCTAAGGAGAACCAACAAGGCCGAATCGGCTATCCATCAGTTTGAGGATGGTTGCTAGGATTAACGACTTGCAAGCTGCTTAACAACCTCTAAGATGAATATCTAATAAAATCGAATGCCCTTCAACTTATGGAGCATAACCAATATTATGTACAGTGAGATTAAGAAAACACATCCAATAGCCGAATTGAACTTCGTGCTATAGATCAAACGATCAGAAATTATTAACAAGCTAAGAGAGATAAATACTGTGTTCATGCCCTTTTGATGTAGATGGGTACAGCCTACTTAGAGTTATTGGTTCGGACCAACTGAGAATCGGTGTTTGAGTCAAGTCACGAAGTTCACCTTTAAGGCGATAAAGCATAACTGACTCATTTCCTATATTCCCATCCTGTAGAAAAAAACATAATGGGTATCGATCAAACACATCTTTAAATTAATGACAGAAGGCTTTATAATCTCAGCCACACATTCAGTTGGTGTGGACAAACCTAGTCCACTACGGACAATCAGTATTCAGTGACTGGAGACATCGGTACTCGAGGTGATTCTATTCCCGTACAAACTACGTCTGTTTGAATGGTCTTAACAGTGATGGAACCTGTCGTAAAATGTAGTTTTGTGAATGGGCGTCTAGGAAAAGATACTCTTTCACTGCGTGTGAAAAAGGTGTCTAGTCGATTAGATCATTTAAAGTTGTGAACCACATGCTCAACCGTATTTTGTGTATGATAGTGAGATAAACGGAATACTTAACATGAAATCTTTTTCAACTTATAGCACAATCTGACACCTTTCAAACAAGCTTTTCGGAATGGCTCAATCAAGGAAACTCAAAGCGAACCCCCAGATCATCTTGGGATAAAAGTGAACTGTTCAGAAAAGACCCCGAATCAGTTGGGGTGGAAAATTATTTCACCGCAATAGTAAAGGCGGTTGAAAATAGCACAGCCCTTTTGCCTTGTCGACCGATGAAAAAGTCCGGAAGTGAAACTGGTTTGGACGAACTGAATCAAGGAACTGTGAGTTTACTTTTCATTTGACTCGAACTAATAATTCGTTATTCTAAATAGTGCACAATTAAGAAGAGTCTATGCAGTGACACAATACAAATGAACTGGAAAATAAAGTAGACCGTATATTTCTAAGGTATTTGGTAAATGTATAAGATTTCATTATCGATTAGATTAAGTTCAGTTGATGCTATGTGCATTTGGCTTCACTGCGTCAAACCACGATTAGCACCATGGATCCGAAATGTGAATACTCATCAGCGAAACAACATGCAACTCAGTAGAGCACAGTGGTCTTGAAAATCAAGGCTATTCCAACTCCAAGCAACAAGATAAAACCGTCTTAAACTGGAGGTACTAAAATGACGAGATTGTGTATCTCCCCGTTTATTTTGCCAACTCAAGTACAGTTTCTGTGACATGCGCTCGGTCGTTAAGTTTGTTTCTACTCATGCACAAAGCATACAATAAACTACTTTAATTATGAAATCATTTTCATTTTTCTGCTTACTTAAATCAACTGAAGTGATTACGTAAGATTAGCAATGATCAAAAAAGCGTTTAGTACTTATGTTATGCGCGTGTTCTATGGCCTGCGAACTCACAAAAATAGTGAAAACAAGCGGATGTGGCTGAACTTTTGCACACTGTGGTCAGTGGTGTAGTGGTTTACACGGTCGCCCCGTAGAAGTTTGGCATGGCCGACGAGTTCTAAAAAGGGCCAAACTCAAGTATAGCGTATCGTTTTCATACAAGGTAGCTGAAAAGTCTATGGAACTGTTTAATCTGCATTCACTCATGAATGCTGCCTAACTTTCACCACCGAAAATCCACTACCTCTGATCAATAATTATGTGAAGACTTACATAAAACAGAATTTATCGATAGTGGGATGATATAAGATTGTCATTCGGGCTCCAACCGACTGCTAAACGGAAGCTGATTACATTACAATCAAGAAATGCTATCGCAGTCAGTGAAAATTACAAAATATGCATAAAATTGTGACTCACGGAGAGTGTTCTGTCCAGGTATGAGGAATAGAAGAAGATATTAACTGACACTACCAAGGTAGTGCTAATTTAATAAACGGTTCCTTTTGCACACACAATGGCGGTTTCAGTCATTTAATGGCAATTGCACTAGCAAAGTGAAGTAAGCGTTTATTCCGGTGCGTGAAAGTGACTACCTTGGTAGTATTAGTGAATTTCTTCTTCTTTTCCTCATATCTGGACAGAACATTCTCCCTAAGTGACAATTTCATGCATATTTTGTAATTTCCATTTCTGCAATATGTACTTGATAAGATACAGCGAAATCAGTGCGAACAAAGATCGTGCAAGTTTCAAGTTCATTTCGGGGAAAATTTGTTTCATTTAAATGTATGACTACTTGCGAGTAGTCTGTCATATATACAGTTTCCAATAGTCGCGTTTTATCAGACTGTCATTGGAACAAAAACATGTTCTATTAGTTGGGCGGTGCAATTAGAATAACTTGATTAGTGGCTTGAAAAGTGCTGAAAAAACGTAGATTAGTACAAAGCAGAGCAAACAAATTATTTTTGGATGAACAACACACTGAGGACTGTACACTATCTTTTTCTGGCCACGTAAACCGGAGAGCGCATCATCTGAAGGAATGTCAAAAACAACAGTAGATGTACCTTAGTTCGTGAGATCTCTGGAACCAGTATTTCTTTTGGCACAGGAATCCGCTGCGCTCCCTTATAAAAGTGAACCCACCCAATATCAGAAAACAGCAGTCAGTGGTAATTACTCTATCATGGAAGGCAAACCAAAATATGCTGATTAAAACTGGCTACTTTAGTCCGTCAAACCAATGATATTTCTGACAGATTCGTGCATTTAAACTGAGTAACTTTTGTAGACAACCATTACGAAGTTTTGTGCTCTTTAAAAGAAGCAAAAGACAGGTTGAAAAGAGCTCAATTCAACCGTGGTTTATCAAAATCCGAATTCTCACTACACGCACTTGTTGTGTCTAATGCTGTAGGATTAGATGACAAACATACTTGGTTTTCGGCACAGGGGACTTTTAGCTTAGGATACAGCGACACGACTAAGAAACGAAGTATTGAAAAACAGTTATCATAGAAGATTGGATTCTAGTGAAATGGCCTAGAGTTTACACGACAGAACTTAAAAACGGTAAAATATCACTTGGTGATGACAGAAAGTCATAGTATTTCATTGGCAAATTTAAGAGTAGCAAAATTAGGTGAAATTTAACACCCGAGTTCAATGGGGTTGGGAAATGGCTTACAACGAGATATAAGAAAATATTCACTGGTTGACCTCAGTTGTTTATAATATGCTGCATTCTCTGTTAGTGTAATGATCACTTTTCATCAGTACTGGTGTAATTGGCATGGGCCAGTCAACATAAATCTTAGCGTCCGAACTCACACCATATTTTTCAACCTAACTTATTCTGATGTATAAATCGTAGGACGATGATTTCTAGCTCTACTTTCTACTGGAAAAACTGCCAGAGATGTCAACCGTTATGTGTGATTATATTTTAGAGCAACTTTGCTCACAGTGGTAGTAGGCAAATCATATACAACCCAATATCACCAAACTGTATCTAACAAAACAAGCTCATCTGTGATTGTCGAAAAAACGTGGGGGTGAATTTTATGGTCTGATGGTGTGTTCGGCTGTTCGCTAAGTTTTCTGTTTAGCTTGTAAACGTTTTAACAAATGGGTTGACATCGTCAGTACTTAAAATCATTAGCTCCGTGATTGGTGAGGAATGATGAAAACGTAATAAGCGGAAAGACGACATTTTAAAGTGAAATTATGATTACCTGTTTTCTGTTGCTTTTGGTCAACTGACCCGAAATCAAAAGTTAACTGATGTGAAGAAATTACTCGAGGAAAGGCAAGCGCTCATAATAAAATAACCAGGCAAAACTGAAAGAGTGAACATGAACGTATAAGATCAACAATTAAAAAATGATAACGGATAGTCAATCATACGAAGGTTGAACAGAAGATATGACCAAATAACTATAATGTGCGAAACAGCAATAAGTAAACAATTTGATTTCGGATCACAAGGTTATAGAGAACAACATTTTCTTACTGATGAGCAACAGGGGATTTTAGCACTTCTCATATAGATTGAACCTCACCCTCAACTGATCACAGCAGTCGCACTCCCGTAGACATCCCAGTCGGCCACTTTCGAAAACAAGCACTAGACTCGAGTTTTGCTCTCATTAGCACTCGTCAGAAATACATATCCTTGCCATGACTGGGGCTAAATCTCCGGCCAAGCATTCACGAGGCAACCTTGTTGACCATTGCGCAACTGACCTCACATTAGACACGTCCGAATTATATGTGAACGTTCACCCACTTTCTCCTGTGAGTAAAGATCGAGTTGCCCGATCGTACCGTGGAGAGACACAGT
>LUCH01000099.1:5548-27004 GCA_013368495.1 Paragonimus heterotremus | reverse complement strand
AAGCATCACGGTGACCTGGTATGGAAAGGAAGTGCAGAACGATGAACTGTCCATCTCGGGCATGACCATGTTTCGCAATAATAGGGAAATCGGTAAAGGAGGTGGTATTTCCTTTTACTTGGGGTCATGCTTACAGACTTCAAGTTTACGTGACAGGTTGCTCCTGCATCATCCTGAATAAGTCGGGTAAGTAGTTAACTTCACTCAAAACTTCACCCGTTTGATTGGAATGAATGACAGACCGCCTTCTGCCCACAGGAATACCGAGGCGACCTTACAAACGCTCTGCGTAAAATGCCATCCTTAGATTATGTTCAAATTTTGACAGTGGGAGATTTCAACCATTTGGAGCTAAATTTCAAGAACTTTATGTCAGTACTACAGCGTCTTCCTCTGCCGGGGAATTTTTCAAGGCAGTAATAGAAGCTGGACTGTTTCAGTATATCCAGCACTATACGAGGTGACAAGCAAAGCAAGTGTTGTCTTATCTGGATTACATTCTTACCAACGAGATTGACATGATGAGCAATCTAAATATCACAGCTCCACTTGGTCGCAGTGATCATGGGATAACTGCATACAATTATCTACAGGGAAATATACGCAGACTATATACAAGTAACAAGCTCCTCAAAATTTGAATCTAAAGGCCTATTACAAGACAAAGTTCGCTGGAATGAAGACACAGTTTGGCAAGGTTGATTTACCTAGCTCCATCATAACGCACAGCCTAGCTTATCATTAGCAGCACATCGTTGAGGAAAACTTCGATGCTGTTATCCACCGCATTTCAGTAGAGTATCTCCATCCCAGTAGAAAGGTTAAACGTCTTTGGAGTAGAACCAAAAGCTTGAGTATATAGAGGCGCTCGGCCTGGAGAAGACACCAACTACAACAAACGGAACTTGCGTTTGTGCAGTATGTCATATGGCGCAGTTGTACCACGGCTGCTACCATCAAAGATCTAGTTTGCTATAAACGCGTCTTTGCTCAAAGGCGAAAGGTGAATCCAGAGCTCTTCTGCAGCGAAATCGCAGTACACACAAGGAGTGAGATTGGCATTTCATAAAGTGCGAAACTGTGATGGATTTACCAATATGGATGCACAGGCAGCCAACACTGTGGAGTGTGCTTAACCACAAACCACGAACGACTTTCGGGTGCATGGAGAGGTACTTCGCCGAACTATTTCAAAGTTCAGTGACACATATCAGAATCAAACATCGAGAACGCACTAACACGCAAATCACCCGGCCCAGATGTGATATCCTCTGTGGTAGTGAAAACTTGCACCACCGAATTAGCAAAACTGCTTAGAACACGTTTTACTTGCTCTCTGTCAGCCGCCGTCTACCGACTGTCTGGAAACAGTTCACAATCACACCTGTCTTCACACGTGAATGCAGATATGACCTGGAAAATTCCCGATCAATAGCACTGCCGTCAGTGATCTCTGCAGTAATGAAGACCGCAATTGAAGACCGCGAACTCACCACCAAGAAGCAACATGGCTTTCAAACGAAAAATCCATGGTTTGTAGGTCGGTTTATAGCTCGTGGCATTTGGACGTGGGCGGCTAATGCAGGACTGACCATTGATTTGGCTCACTTTGACTGTTGCAAATTCCTTGATAAAGTTGGTTACTCCATATTGCCAACAACACTCCATGGCTGTGGCCAAGATAAGCTTTTACTTAAGTAGCTTAAGAACTAATTGCACATAGGTTTAATGTCAAAGTAAATGGACAGCCCTCAAAGTGGTTTTGCGACAGTAGTGTTTACCCGAGAAAAACCCATCTTATAACTGTTGTAATTCATTCTTTTCCTTCCCGAACTATCCAGCATGGTCATATCATCGATTTTGCTCTATGCCGATGATTCAAAGCTCTGGCAAGTTTTAAAGTGCTCGGAAAATATAATAATCTCCCAGAACGCGGTACACTGTCAAATCCAGTTGTTTATGAAATACAAATGACCATTCAACGCCAACAACTTTGAAGTCATACATTTGTCCGCAAAATCCTGCTGAGTACTGCCTTGGCAACACAAAGCTACTGGTATCAGTATATGATTGAGATTTCGTAATCCTAGTTCCAGATTGTTTAAGTCTGTCTAGAAACTGTACAGCCATGGCTAGAAAGGCATAAATAATCCTAAACCTCTTTGTCAGAATTTGTGGAACTTTCCACTCTGAAGTGTTTCACACTGTTCACCTCCATAATCCGCCTACACCTGGGAACAAACATACAGGCTTGGTGTCCTTATCTTGAAAATGATTTGGTACTTATCTAAAATGTTCAGAAATGGGCCACCAAAAGAATTACAAGGCTCAGGAAAACCCTCTACCTGAAAAGGCTGCAAAGATAGATCAATTCTGAATGAATTTCAAACATTTCAAGGCAGACCTAATTCATATTTACAAAATACTCCACACCAACACACCTCATCCCACCAAAGAAGAAGGAGGGTTTAAAATGTCACTCGTTTAAGTTAAGTACTGGAATAGGCAGGTTGCTTCGTAGACAGAACTGCTTTATAATTAAGACCTGTTCACACTGGAACGCATTACTCAACTCTGTGGTCACGACTGAAACGGTTGAGAGTTTTAAAATATTACAGGGTCGGCACATACGTGACAGTCAAAAGGCATTACAAATTTCCTAGCTGTCATTCTGGCCCAGTCCCAGGGCGTATCTGACGCAATGCTTTTTTTGATGTCTCATTGACTGTAACCAGCAGCGTCTTTGAATTTTCCTTTTAGTTATTTTCACTCAACTCTTTTCACGTGTAAGCAGCCCACCACTATCTTCTCTCCATTGCACAAGAACAGACTATGATCCTTCCACCTCGTGTAAGAAGCTATGAACCTGTGAATCTGAGAGAATGCGGTTTATTAGTCTAAGTTTGAAAGTGCGGGTAATCCTAATTTTCCCTCAGAATTTCACTAAAAGTTTAGATATGAAACCAAACAAATGTTTCAACCTCCTCTCATTCGTGTTTATCATTCTGTACATTGTGGATGTTTCCTCATAAACGGGTAGGGCACCAACAAGTCTACTTATTACAGCAGAAACCCCATTGTTCATAATTTAAGTTTAGATGATACGGGCAGTGTATGTATTTAGTGAGTCACTGATCGTTTTCTAACTGACTGCAATAAATGCTTCATTTCCGTACCTTCTGTAATATAGCCATATTCTTATTCTGTATTTTGTGTGCTTTGGTTTCACGATCCGAAATAAATATCCCAGTTTGCTTGCTCCGTTTTTATGTATCATATTCAGAGAAAAAAATATGCCAAGGTACCTGACGGAAAAGCTCTACATGTAAACTTCAACAGACTAATCATTAGATACCAGTTGAATGCTCAACAAGATAAAATAATTTGTCCATAAATATATGTTCAACTAAGAGAACATACAATACACCGAATTGTAACAGTTCGTACAGGCATCATAATGTGCAATAACTTTCTTTAACTGATTTGATATCTAATCGAAAAGTTTTTCCTTAAGCCAATTTATCTTCATAAACTTCCGAATTCAAGATGTCGACAAAATTACCACTTTCCTCAGTACAATTCTACTTAACTAGTCGTCAGTTTAAGATGATTAAAAGGGTTTCTTTTCCACTGTTATTTCAATCTCTAGAATTGTTCAAATAAAGTAACTCTTTAGATGAGACCTAACACAATTCTTACTGAACCAAATGATAATGTGATTTAATCGGTTCATGCTAATACAGTATACCATCTTGCATCTGAAAACCTTCCCTAATCAACGTCATTTGGCATTGTGCAGCGTGTTAACAATAAGATTTACAATTTTTTACCACTGAACCTATCTGGGAATTTGGCGAGAATAAGCACAAACATCTCCTCCTTTTATTAAGAATCAGTGCTTTCAGTTCACCCGGAAACAAGTCAAGGATTGCAAGCTACCAGGGTGACATTTTACTTTCTGTGTGCTTAAACATAATCTTTAGTTGTACACTCAAGTGCGGTGTGAGAACTGCTTTTCATTTGTACTGCTATAACATTTATCTGCTCCACTTTTTCAAAAGATGATCCGGTCGATTTGTATCACTTTGTAAGGCAAGTACGGTTGGACCTGTGCATCATTTGAAGTTAACATCAAGTCATCCAAAAATACCGAGACAGATGAAAGTGATATCGAGGTATTTTGAAGTGGAAAAATGGCATGATTTAAGAGGATTGAGATCGGCATGGCATACAGTTCAAATGTTTTATACTTGACTGATACGCCACAGTCATTGGGCGGATCCTGCAAAATAACCAAACCAATTGTCTTCTGTTAAAGTTCAGACACAAAGTCGTCCTTATGTTTCGAAGGCATTTTGCAGTGTTCATTGTCCTGATTATAACAAACCACCGGATGGGGTAAGCGTGAAAGGAGATCGTTAACTAATGTGACGATAATGTTTCTTCAATAATCGGGGTTCTTCATCGAGAAGTTTGCAGTTTATACAACCTGTAACTATTGTGAACTAAATGAATTATGGAGGATAACCTAATCCACAAATAGGCCGACTATTAAAAAAATAGTCACATTAGTAAACAGTAAACATTCTGTTTTCTGTACAACATATTGCTCTCATCTGTTTTGTGTAAATGACCACTGCAATTTCCAAGAGTTCTCATGCCTTTCAATGATGAAATAAGATAACTGGTCCCTGTGCGAACCAAAGAGGAGTAATTCGAGTTCCCGTTTATGTGGTGTGTTACTTTCGTTCTCCACAACTTTACAGGTTTCTACGCTGATTCCGTAAGTGAACGGTTGAAACGAATTTAGAATATTTCCATAGCCTTGGTGACGTCCCCATGAGTATGGTTGCGCACAAGCTTATGGTCAGATTACTTACAGCTGTACGACAACGCATGTAGCAGCACATGTTATGTGTATGATGTTCCAGTGTCACGTAAACAAAACGTAAACGAAACCGGAATGAATCTAACAATGTGGTTTATTAGTTGAGTATCCCTGGTATACACGAAAATATTGTTCAGCTCAACAAGAGAATTACAGTTTGAACAAATGACTTCGATTTAAGTGTTGGACTTTGAGCAGTAGACTTGTTAGAGATAAAGTTAAATCTGGGTGATGCCCTCACCTCGTCATTGGTCTCACTTTCTGATCAATTATCTTGGTATCAGACGTTTTCAATAGCACCACCTCATTATCAGCGTCATTCTCATAATGCACAAATCAGCAAAACGCAAGTAAACTAGGCTGACAAAATGATCTACTCCAAATGGATAGGCAGTTTTTCGCACTATAAATATCCTTCACCCACGGAAAAGTAGGTTTACCTACTGACCATGTATTTTACAAAACTGTGTAAAGACCACTGCATAAAATCATGACTGATTCGATTGATTATTGACTGTCCGTTAAGATGATAAGCCAGGGCATTCGACATGTCGTTCAAACAGATTGTCAACATTAAGTAATAAACACTTATTCATTTCACTTACAGCTTGACTACTTAGTTTGCTATAATGTGTGATCAGTTAAGCAGCTCATTCTTGTTGTGCATAGGGGTGTGTGTACCATTTGAGTTGATGATCACGGTGGTGGCTCAAGATGCGAACTCAGTCACTAAGACATATGCGAAGACGGAAGTGAATTAATGAAACAGAAAGTTTTTTCTAACATGACATTTTTAAAACATATTGATGATGGGGTGAGCCAGAGCCGACTCTCTAGTATACACTGAGATTGCTGAAAAGTGAATATATCATTGGAATCTCAGTGTCAAAAACATTGTCTAAGCTGAGAACCAGAATGATATTACATCCTGAAGAGTTTAGAAAGTATTGCCATGTGCTAAATCATTAGCAAAGCCCTCGGGCAGTAGTGTCAAATCAGTCGAAATGTGGATACCTCTACCGCTTGTACGAAATGAAGGAATGAAGAATCCTGGAAACACTGTAAGGAGAAGAATGATTGGGCTTACAACACTGAAATCAACTAGCGCCAGAAATTTAAAAACAGCCGTGACATTCTTAAGGAAGGTGTATGAATTGTGTGCTAAAAGTGTTACAGGATGGGTGTCCTACCATCTTCCAACTACCTACCATGTAATAAAAAATTGTACGTACATTTTATATGGACGTATGTCTCACATATAACATTTCGCAGTCCGTTGGTGAAAACCAAACTCCCCTACTACTCATCCGTAATCAAATACCATTCAACAAATTAGTGATTTCTGTGATTTCAACTTGAAGAGAAGTCCTAGGCAAAAGGCCATCGCTTGGAGGTAATCGGGCAACCTGATCATTGTTCACAAGCAAAAGTGAATGATTCATTCGTGCCTAATGTGAGGCCAATGACGCCATGGTCAACAAGGTTGCCTCATGAAAGCGTGGCCGGAGTTCTAGTCCCGGCCGTGGTAAGAATATACACTACTGACCAGCTCTAATGAGAACGAAACTCGAGTCTAGTGCTTGTTTTCAAAAGTGGCTGACTAGGAAGTTTATGGGAATGTGAGAGCTGCAATAAATTGTGGGTGATGTTCAATCTATATGAAAGATATTCTGGTAGGTTTCTGCTCGCACAGATGACGACACGAATCGTTTGCTAGTCATGTTCACCTCAATGACGTGTGGCACACAAAAGTTTGGGCCCTATACAACTGAACGCATAAGGGATGGGTAGACCAGCTTTTTGAAAGATACACCACAAAAAAGCCCAATGAGCCTGAGAACGCACACATACATAGACACATACAGTCAGCTCATTTTGTCTGATTTGACGTAATTGTACAATACTCACTAAAAGTATGGGACCCACTGATGACTGTATTCTTGTGGAGTCATTTTTAGCACGTTTATTGCAAGTGGCAGAAAATCATACGACTCCAATTTCATATTCACTGTTTACAAACGAACAGTGTTCCTGAATGATTGCAGCATGGTCATATGTTGCATGCCGAGAGAATTCGACTAAGTGGACTTTCAATTGGGAGTGATTATCGATTTCACAAAGAATTATACAATATCGGTTTGGACAACACGGGCCAGATGTTAACCATGTGCATATTTAACGAGTGTTTTTAGTCAGGCAATTGTAGGGTGTTCGTTTGCATCACTGATGTCTCTATCTATGTTAACTAGGACTAAGCTGACGATACCTCAGTGACGAAGCTGTGCTCGTCTAGCTGTCTACCTTAACTTTAAGTCGGTAAAGATTCTTCCACGATGTTTACCTCAAAAACAATAGAGTGCCTAGATGCCCAAAGCCGAGCTAGTCATGCCAAAACACTTATAGTTCTGCCTGTGTTCAGTAGTACTTGGTTGAGTCCGTGGACGGTTCCAGTTTACATTACAGTCCAATTAATACATAAACCATGGTGACAGTAACCTGAATAACACACGGTTGATTTGATTCACTATTTTAAGCTGGTTGATTGTGAACAATTTCTCAGTATTTATGCGAACAGCTGTTTTCGGTAATTCTCATCGGGCTTTTACAATTACATGGGGTACGTGCGTTTTATATATGAAAAATTAGAGCAAGCCAAATAGGCCATTCAAATCATAGACATGGGGCGGATCACAGTCTACTGGAGGGGGGTGGGAGTGTTAGTGAATGTGTGGCCAACTATTCCACAGCACCTTGAGACCCAAACAGGCGTGAACCACTTGACACTGCCGAACGCATGTCTCACAGCAGGCATGAGTGATAATGCCACACATTCACTAACACTCCCACCCCCCTCCAGAAGACTGTGATCCGCCCCATGTCTATGATTCGAATGGCCTATTTGACTTGCTCTAATTTTTCATATATAAAACGCACGTACCCCATGTAATTGTAAAAGCCCGATGAGAATTACCGAAAACAGCTGTTCGCATAACTGACTTCTTATGAATTTCTCAGTAACTTACCCTACCGGTGTTAAACTAAATCACCAGGTTCCACAGGTCAACACGGTTTTTGTTTTAAATTCAGATGGACGTAAGCACCTCCGAACGGAAGTCATGGAAACACTGTATGCATTGTCAAACTAACAGCAGTGTGACAACATAAAACAAAGCCTTCTATTGTCCACAATCAATCTCTGAAAAACAGATCTGTCTAAAAACGTCTCAAAATTTATCTCAGAGTAAGCAATAACCACAACTGGTTTTAGGCTTTTTTTTAATGAATCAACACTCAATGACAAAGAACCGCTATGTGAAGAGTGTTACATAGAAATCTGTTGTTATATAAGTTGTGTATGTATAGTCGTTTCCTGTTGTGGTCTCTCAGTCCGGTTCGATTTGCAAAGGTCCTCACACTTCTCTGTATGGCCTTCTGAGAGGAGGTAATGAGTAAGAATTGAATCTCCACAAATTCTTCATTACTAGAATGGGCCACCTTCAACAAGTTTGATAGGCGACTCGTGTATACCATTTCGTAAACCTAATGCCACCTTTTTACCGATTGTTGCACACTTTGTAATACATTCCTACTTAAATTAATTATCACTGAATTAGCATGTTCGGGGTGCTGTCAGGTGTAAGATAAGTAAGAGATTTACAAAGCTCTCCAGTGTTCTCTAGAACCATTGCTAAGGTTTGTCCCAAGAACAACTGAGTTGTTTTGTGGCGATTTCGTCAACTAGATACAATATTAAGCGAGTATACATTTTTGAAGACAATCAAAAATCTGTACTTTGAGCATTGAAGACAGATAATTCTGTTGGTCATAGGATTTGATTAATATGGAGTGTGGTAGACGAGTCAGGGCCACCTGTGTGCCACACACTTGTGCTGAAACTCAAGCTGCGTTCTGATTGATTGCGCCTTCAACGACCACCGACTTATTCGTCCACGCACATAAGAATGACCTTACCTCTTGTAAATGCGACAATATAGTATGTACTTCTTTTGCTCAGCCACATTTTCTCTCTGCCGCTGTTACATCCTCTAAGGCTTACTGCTTATTGCACCCGATTAGGAATACAACATACATTAAAGCCAATTATTACTGTGGAATCAAAGCAAATGGACTATTACGAGGAATCCTGGAAGGATTACGAAAGACACTGATGTCTTTCTGTTTATTTCACAATAACAACCACTGTCGATAACAACAGTCACCGCTAAACTTTACGAGCTTGTGTCTGAGAAGCATTTTGTCGACAGCAAGGCAGTACACGGACTCCATCGGTTTGAGACCACTAGTCTTCTCAAGACTTGAGGATATGATTCAGTTACAAAAACCAATTTTCGATAATCATGGTTATTTAGTAGAACAGAGGCCATGATTATAATTACCTAATTCCTTAGTGCAGAAAAGCAACCATGAATTCTCACCACCGTACACAAGTTATGCATGTAGACGATAATAGTGTTTCTCATGGTTATCTTTCAGTTTCACAGTGTATTGGATTGTGGATAGTAATGCCACCTGAGTTTGTCTTGTCTGTTGGTTATCTAGTAGTTGTTTTCCAGTCTACTTAAAAATTATATGGCCACTGTGAGGCACCCACTTGAATAAAAGATAAATCTTCCTATACACAATAATCATTAAGAGGTGAGTCATCTACCCTTCTAATGCGTCAATATAAGCCGACTAGCAATACTTGAAACAATATTACATTGGCTTTCTAACTATTCCTCTTGGGTTTGAGACGGGATTTTATTCCATCATCAATCCCATGGTGGTCGACATTTTAAAACAAATGTACCTTCTCTCATGGCCTACGAGTGATTGCTGGACAAAAGTAACCAATGTACTGAATTTGGCAACGTGTGGTGACCAGGAAAGTAAATGGTTTCACGTTCTCTATATAGCAGCTATCTTAACAAGCGTTATGAGCTAAGAACACCAGGATAACTAATTCAGAAAATCGACACAAAGGCATGTTCATTAACATCACTGTCAACACAAGCACTTATTTACACACAACAATAATCCCCGGAGGCCATAACTGTCGATGCTAAGTTCATGTATGAAAATCCTCATGTCTTGTCAGAGTGCACCCCAAAGTATATTGTGTTTTTCCCAGGTTAATGCAATACCTAATTACGTATCTAGACCTGACTACTCAAGAGTAGTATAATGTGGTCGTCCCCCATCACTACACAACGTGCTTAGGACAATTATACTTATCTGCATATATTAACAACGGTTGTATCCAGCCTATCAATGTTTTCTGGTAGACTGACATAGATCTTGAATTTAAGATGTGGGAAGTTGAATGGTATCAAGTCTGGTGGTTTAGACGGCAATTCCAGTGGTTAATCTCCTCCCATCCACTGTGTTGAAATTTTCGAATTGCGGCATTCCTAAAACACGGCGTTTAGTGTGCACCCATTTACTTGCATGTAGAATCCACAGGGCGTTCTGATTTGTGACTGGTAGCTGGTAACCTCTGATAATCGGATGTTCATATAACATGATGCGTCGATTGTATATATTTTTCACCAGCAGACCAACTATGTGATGTTTTATATCTAGATTATTACCAAACTAGCAAACTCAAAGGCAGTTATTCACCCAACTTTTCAGAGGATACGTTAGCATCATCCTAGCCGTTTTACTGCTGCCCTGTCATCATTCTGATTTGGTCAATTATTTTAGTCTAGTCATAGAAGGATCACCGATAACTTGTTTCAGATATGTGGTCACGCAAGTCACAATAAAACAGTCCGAAACTCCAGAAATATATGAGTTTGAACGTTTAATTAGAGTTTTGTGCAAAATGGCAAAACCTGTTCAATAATTGTGAACACAACCTACCCACTAAAATAAGCGGACTTTCTTAAAATGTTTGCCGTTCATGGTAAAGCTACCATTAACTAGACCTTCTTTTTAATGTCAGGACGACTGCGAGTTCTCACTTTCAAAACTAATCAGTGGTGGTCAGTTCGTTTGCGTTCACATAACTCGAGTTGCAAATCTAATGAACTATCAGTGCGGATTAGTTAACTTTGGCTAACCAGTGCCACTCGTTTAAACTACGCTCTAATGTTCACATTTAGCTTGATACCTCAGTTGGTAACTAAACCAATATACCAATGCCATCAGTATTAGTTCCTTGAGATCAATAGGAACAATTTTGTTAATGTCAAACTTTCGTGGATAATACAGACATTTTCAGAGAGACAATAATGTTTAAAAGTGCATATGCTACAAAACATCCCAGTGGGAATTTATAACTCAAGAAGACAACGTAAATTCATTTAGATGGAGCAAAAATGCTTCAATTTTGTGGTTTGTCGTTTCGGACTTTATACCTTTCTAAGAACGACATTAATGGTTTGCATAATAAGTAGAAAATCCAATGGTAAATTATGTTTTCCACATAACTGACCAATCATTATTTGTAAAAATTTTGTTCTCAGTTTTTTCAAGAAATCTCAGCATTGAAGGCTGTAAAATCTGTTAAATCAGAACGTCCGATATGTCAGTTCCATGAATATTCATGTCATAAAACCGAATAGTGTACAGCCCTTCTTTTTCAAAATATCCTATACTTACGTTAAATGGGAAACAAAAAGAGGGATTCGTAATTTTTAGCTTGATCGTGGTTCAGAAACATGTAACCGGTTTCAAAACTGTTTCGGTTCTGAAAACGTAGTTCGTTTCTTCAGCAGTAGATTTTCCATTGGGGGATTCGCAAAAAATTTATCAACTTTTACATGGTGTTTTTATACCATAAATCATTCACATAATATGACAAAGAACGACCATAACTTGACCGGTCCACATAAAACTCAGGAGTCCGGTAATAATGTATACTTCTTCTTGAAATCGATAGTCATCCCGAATTGGAAGATGACTTAGTCGAGTTTATTCGGTATAGTATATATGACTGCCGCGATCATCCAAAAACACCGTTTGTTCATAAACGGTGAATAAAAAATCAGGATCGTATGATTTTCTGCCATATACAGCAAAGATTTTAAAAATGACTTCACAAGAGTAAAGGTATATGTGGGTCTGCCATATTTACTGCATATGTGTTCAACTCACAGAATACTTTTTTATCTTATAAATTCCCTCTCGTCCCAACCTATGACACAGTTAATGGTAATGGCATCAAAGCTGGTGTAGCAGCAGAATTCTGCTGAACTTTCGTTTCCTGGAAATTCATGAGCACAGATAAGGTGAACAAAGATTCCCAGTTCCTCCAATAATAAATGTTTGTTCATCCGACCTCATACGGTGCTTTGTACTTGGTTATCGCCAACTGAATATTATCTGAATGACTAGCTATCAAGTACCACAGTTACAATAAATCCTCAAAGATTACTTCCAAGTGAAATTCATGAATACATAGATTGCCAATGTACTTCTCACCAGGGGTTTCATGTTGTTCATAGCCTGTCTCCGTCATGTAGAAACACGACTGTAAGCCATTTTCACCGTCCATTTTCTTTAACGTCACCAATATTAACGTCGATATGACAGCGAACTACTTAAATGGCTGGTAATTTCTGTTAGCAGATCTGATAACTGGCCACGCCGATGGCACGATGAAAGGCCAGTGCAGTGGTGGTGACTGATCGAATATCATTAGCGTGTGTCACCTAATACCGCTTGTGCCTACGTCAAACGAGTGGTCAGATCACAGGTCCTAACTCGGGATCGGTAGCAGCGACAGCGGGTAAGCTATACGCATTCTGTTGAACAGGCAACACATTCGACTCGGCTGGTTATTTCCAAACAAGTTTGAGACAGCTACAGAAACCAAGCAGTATGATTGACCCGGGATTCAAAATGAAAGAATTTTGGAAGGCATTACCTTAAGAAATCGATGAACATGAGAACACTGTGGTAGCCGTCCTCATACTTTCACGTCAACAAAATGAGACATGTCGCGTAATGTTAACAATTCGGTTACCCACTTTCTTCAATAGCGTAAACACACTGTACTATTTGGGACATATGTATAGGAACAACAACAAGAACAGTGGCGATCGTGCTGGGAGTGAAGGTTGCTAGTTTGAAAATTGACAAGAAGCCAGAGTGGACGGTTTATGTAAACGCGAAGTCGGAAGACACTTATCGATTAACACTGCCTCAATAGTCGCAAATAGCTGGGGGTTCCAGTTGTATTAAAGTGTCGGATTAGTTGACTGGACCAACAATGTAACCTCTTTCTATGATGCGCCTTGAGAATGCCGATCCATGACTGTGGTTCATTCATTCTGTTGTCCTTGCCTGGTACATTTATCGCATGTTCTGTGCTACAAACGTGACTGAGGAGGACCAACTCAATGTCTTAAACTTAACAAAAGAAAATCGGTTTAATATGAGATGAAGTGAACGTTCCAACTTCAAACATAATCACACGTGAGACAGTCAGCATAATCACCTCATCTCGATTGTGCAAGTAACCTCGCTATTGCCCGAACTGTCCAGATGGGTTTCAGCAATATGGCCGATTAGATTATTCCACTAAACGATCACCTCATTTATCACCACCCCAGTTTTCTTCCGAACAGCCGTTCGTAACTGTCCTAGTGAGTACCGCTCGGTTACATCAAACCAGACGAAATGAGCCGACTGTTTGTATGTGTGTTCGCGGACGCACTGTGGTATGTTCTGGCGTATATTGCAAACAACTGGTCTATCCATCCCTTACGCGTTCAGCTGTGTCGGGCCTGAACTTCTGTGTGCCATAATTCGCTAGATTAAACATAGGATGTGATATCTGAGGTTGACTTTAAAATCTGATTTCAAATAATGGTGGCGCCATTATGCATTATACATAGCAGCTTACTTGTAGCTACAACCAAGGCTACATTGGCGGAACCGTTAATTGTTCGAATGATAGAATGTAGGGACACCTACCGACATGGTTTCTAATTGCGACCACGCAGCCAAATTCGTTCATCTCTGATTTCCTCATACTTCCGGTCTATCTAATCGCTAGGGCCATGTTGATCACAATTTGTCGAATGGTCGTCGGTTTGTTGTTCAGGCCTAGAATTTGGAATTCTAATCCAGCCTTCCGGTGTTTTGTATACACAACCGCAATTGGACGTTTCATATTTGCATTATGTATGTACAGTTCATCATATGCTACCAGTTGTGGTATACCGTTTTACAAAAGAAAGTAATTTCGATCATTGGTGCATTCTTATTAAAGCTTAAAACTTGTTCCACCTAATGTTTATCAACTGGTATGGACATGTTACTTTGTGTACAGCGACCGGTTGTATAATTCAGAAGTTGGAATTCAGCTGGTTGTTCTAGGCGGATAATGGGCGAAATTTTTAAGACAGATACCTTATACTCACAGCGCTGCAATATCACAAATACAGTGTACTAATGGTTTGAAAACGGAAATGTTTGACTTGGTAGTATCTGAACGTGTTTCGATCTGAATCCCACTCGAGAATGGCGGTTCGGACGAGCTGACAGAAACCATGTCGGTCGCCTGAAGATAGGTTTCTTTTTTCATATGTTCGAGTACGGTGCAAGCCTGTATCGATTCAAATGGAGTCTTCACTGTTTCAAAATATCTGCCACACTAGTCATTAGTAAAGTAGTTTCACTGCTCACCACTAGTTCTGGTGGATTACACCATAAATTGCTTCAAACATCTTACGAGGGCAGTCCATCCTTCCATCATTTAGTAGATTTCGTATTACACAGTTGAATGGATGCTTAATTTGATTCAAAATTGACAGTTCTGAGGCTCAAACACAGCTACATCGCTCAGGCGACCAAAAGCTTTTTGCTATTTGGCACGTTGTTTCTATCGCTAGTTCGAGCCCAGCTAAGGCTCGGAATTTTTTAGTTATTTTATTTAGTAACTCAACTAATCTGACTTACAACTCACCATTAGCAAAGCCGACTGAATCTCCGGGTCGTCGTAATGTGATCATTTGCGAGCGACGTGGCTATAACGGTTCCCAGTAAGTCCTACACGATCTTAGATAAAGACCAACTAGTTTGAAAATAACACACGGAAAACTGTATCATTTGCCTAACATAGTTATTGATACGTTTGATAATGTGCCTGCCAAGGCGGTCGCCAAATGCTCCATGAAGGAAAAGAAACCAAACACCGTATGATTTTGTTGCCTATGGTCCTGGGAAACTCCAATGTTAAACTGTGTTAAATACCGCTTAGTTTGTTACCTTCCAAGGGCACCTTGCTGACGACAACACTGTCTGTCTTTCAAGCCCAGTTTAACATCGTTGCAGTCTCATGCAACATGCATCAGTCTTCACAAGCTCTGATATATTTATTCACATAGTATTTTAGCTTCCATACCATCCAACGTTTCCCAAAGTGCACACTTAGACACAAAATCATTTTGGTGTAGTTCTGGTGAACAGTTTATGAAGTGTAACGTGCGATTCAAGTGGTCTTATGAACCACCTGGAACAAACTGATTTTAAAGCACAGAAAGAGGGAGGTCCAGATGTTCGGTGAAACGTTTTTCTTTCCTCCTTCTACTCGGTGAGTGATGTTCACAGTGTGAGAGGGACTGTTCGCGCTTTTTCACCGTCGATTGGATGAGCAATTCACTTATGAATACGATCTGTGTATGACCCCTCACTACTAGAACTCCACTCATCTCATAACGTCTTACGATATGAAATTGGGTGAAAGGATTTTCAGGCGTTTCCGAACGAATCTAAAGAGGTTTACAGCACATTTTTAATTAATGCCTCTTCACACCGCGCAACCAAAGAACCTCGATTGCAGAACACTTTACCCAAACACACGAAAGGAAGTCTCGTGAAAATTCGCTTTAAATCATGCTAGAAAGCCTCGTCGATAATTCATCATCAGATCAATACAGTTGTGCTAGTTCAACAAAGCTAAAAGAGAATACAAACAGCACATAGAGGTTTAGCAGAATGTCAATTGATCATGTAGAACGTTATGAAAAGTTCTAACCACCTACGAACCATTCACCCACGGTAAACCACTAATGTTAATGACGGGTGGTTTGGAATTCTACCCACCGTTAAGTCACGGAGTCATCAAATGGAGTTCAAATAGTAGTAGTCGATTCAGTAATAACCAGCATCTGCTGTCGGACCACTTTGAGGTAGTCGACCGAAGCTTTCTAATTCAGCTGAATCCATACAATTGTATTGATCTGACAATTAATTACTGAAAAGAAGAGTTGCCCGTTCCCCTTAGAAGATAGCATCAAGTGTGTTTCACGTGAAATTGACACTGAGATCTCAGGTTGGTACATCGAATACTCAATAATACAAAGCATCTGAATTATCAGGTGCTGGATCACATACCGTTACCGACGGAAGCTCATATAGAACACCTGTTGAAGTGAATAGAACACCAATTCTCGAGTGATCGTTGGAACGGAAGTATCTTAAGCGATGGAACAAAGTTACATTTACAGAGTCCCAGTTGGTGGTCAGTTTAATGTCACGACGAGACAGAAGTGATTCATCTCGTAAACTACATGCCAGCAACATGCGGATGGAATGGGAGTGGTTATTCCTTGAAGGACTAACATTTAGCAAAACTGGGTGGACTGCAGATGTTAGGTTTTTAAATCAAAACATTTAGAATAGACATTCTAATTTTACCGCCCATTTGCACAGTGAAAAATATGGTTTTGTGATAACATGATGCCTTGTGATTTCTGAGAACAGTGGTAGATTTGAGAGTTCTGGTCAATGGTTTGCGCCTTCGATTGTTTGTCCCGACTGGCATTTAAGTTGCAGACCATTTAGGTGTCATTGTTTATGTCGAGTGTTTGTCCAATGTGATCACCATTGACTGGAATTATCCAAATTTGTTCCTGTCTTGTGGTGGTTACTACATTTTCATGTAATGACATAAACAGTTTTCGTTCGTTTTTGGTCAACCTAATATGTCTCGCAATCATTAGCATTGATTTTGTCTGTCACGTTATTCGACTAAAATGAGACCGGTTGTAATGAAAAGGACAGTAGCATCACCTGAAATCTTAACTGTGTCTCCTTAGGTTTGAAATTTGTTAGTTTGTTTAGGAATTGTTGCGTTGCAGGGCGTTGTTGTGGTTCATCGATGGAGCATCGTAATGCTTCCAACAGGTCTCTAGCCACATTTTAATTTGGCGCTCCCAATGGGGATATTATTGCTCGCCATGAGGCAAGGTATGTGTGTATTTCAGGTAGTCCATAGAATCGAGCAACGTTTGCATCGTGTGCTTGCGTTACTCAACGATTTCATTACAAAACTGTCGAATAAAATCACCGACATTCTAAAGAAGCTGGAAGTTACGCACGAGGCAAGCGAAAAACAACGCGGCCTTGTTGAATATTTTACACCTACATGGCATTCTGTGAACATTGTTCATTCAGATGCACCATACTTTTGAAAATAATGGTCATATTCATCTTCGTATTTCGTGTTCCTATATGTGTTTGCTGGAAATGAACTTCACGAGGTGAAATTTTACCGAGAGTAAACGAATAACGATGTAGTGTTGTGATCCAAGAACGCGGATGACACAAGGGTTATTTATTAGACAGAGCAATACATGGGTTAAGCATGTAAACCAAACCTGACACAAAAGCACTCATTTGCACGCAGTATTCAGCCTCAGACAGTCTCCGCTACCACAGATGTCAGTGCTCAGTTCCATTGAGTAGCAGGGACCGTGATGGGTGATGCTCCACCTTTATGATCCTTCTTGCAGTCTTCTCGTGGTTTGTAGGTTGTCAAAAAGTATGCCTGCTCCTGAATAGCCGCGGTATCAGTAGTATATTACGATCGCTGAACTCCACTGCAGTAGTATATTCCGAGCCGCAGTGATACGGTTTATCTCCTTCGAAATCGAAGTATCGCCTCACATAATCCACCAGTTACATCTCTCTCAGGATAAGCTTACGGCGGGAACTGAAAATAATAAGTACATTTTTGGAACCAATCGATTCGTGCATGCTACTGACCTATCTACTTTCGTTCTGGTAGGGCGTTTGCCGCTTTGAGGTATGGTATTTCTGTTGCTGGTTCAAATCCAGCCAAATCCCTGACTTTTCACAGTTGGGTCTCACCTAAGAGTTCTGTTTACAGTCACTGTCGCCATAGACACCCTCTTTTAATTGTTCAGTTCGCGCTAGAGCTTTCTGTCATGGACACAACTAACTGCAACTTTGGGCCATCGTTGTTGCTGGCAGTAATGCATACTTTATTTCCGTTTACTAAGTGTTCTAGCAATCTTCTGTAAGACAGGTTGAAATGTGTCGCATTGATTCAGTAACGTACGCGGTTCTATTGAGGTATGCTGTAACTGAAGGCAAAGACTGCTAGCAAGTATGAATAACGTCCAGTTCAATCAACACCCACTAGCTAATCAATAATAACCACTTGATAGATGTGACCCGATTTGGCTTTGATGTCATCCGAACAATACAGTCGATTTAGGTCACGGCCTGAGATTAACCTGCTGACAGGACACTGTTGACAAGTGTATGTTACTAAACATTGGTGCGTGAGAGGACAAACATGTGATTTTTAGGCAAGTTCGTGTAAACTGTCTGATGAGTAGTTTTAACGTAGTACGCTTAAACTGATCACTTACAAGTTTACCATAAGTATTACATATTTATCCAAAGTGTGATAAAATGTCATCCGAAAGTGAAATACGAAGAGCAAAATAACAATTAAGGCTTGCTTACTGTGGTGGATTATCACGCTATTTGTCACATCGCATACAGTTGATTACGTAACATATTAACCCTTATTCTAGCATATAAGAACACTAAAAACTCCAGTAACCTTACTTTTTCACTCCCTAAACGATGCACACATTCACATGTTGAAGTACATCTTCTCAGGCATGGGAACAAATCTATAATGACTGTGCCGTGCTTACCAGTGAGTTTACTGTCTGGTTGTTTACCGATTCTCGGACCACGATCGGATGGCTATGTTTGCCCTCGCTGATCATAAAGTCATTTTGGCCTAGTGACCTATTGACCGAGATGAGACATTTCAGGGGCTAAACAGGCTGTGGGCCGACAGCAACGTACTTCTCAATCAGACTGACGCCTGGACATCTTTATCCATCAGTAAGTTTGGTCTGCAATCGACCCTTCCAATCCACTAGGCCGTATTTTACAAAGTAGCTTATATTAGTAAGTACATCATTCTAAGAGAGGTGATAAAATATCACACCATCACTTTTGAATCTGTTGAAGTTCGTCTGGTACATTTGTCGTTTTTTGTTTGATATGATGCGCAGCGACGAATCCGTTGAGCCGTGTTTGGTTTGATTGTAGAAAGGCGATCCTAAATTTGCCTTTGATGGGTACACTAAACGACCATGACGAATTTTTTTACCATAACTGCACATAAAATGTTTATTTTCTTCCTTCTTACAACTGTCATTGCCTATCTGTCAAAACTTCCTCTTTGATATTGTTTGACACGTTCTTACCTTCATCTGTACCCGAGTCTTTTAATGAGTTCATTTCCCGTTGACTGGTGGCTGTTTGTGGACGCGTGTTTACATACCTCACTTTGAACGTGTTTGATGGATAATTTGTGTATCCGGGTGATTCACATTCAAGGTGAGATAGTACTTTGCTGCAATTTTACCAAACACTACCATATAAATTCCAATCTTTTTGATCACCTTTTCTGATGTTTTTTGGACTTGAAAGATAGTCCCGTTATTTCGACCGTCTGAATAAGCGTTAGTGGGATTGTCGAGTGAGTGAATTACCCTAAATCGCCAGGAGCGATTTAACGACCACCGTTAACAAACAGCATACTTGGACTGATTAACTGAATACTGGTTGACTGGCTTGTGATAATTCACCGAACGAAAGGACTTGCCTAAAAGCGTATGCAACAATGAGTGTTGCTTTCTACTTCAATCCAATAGCAATGATGGCCACCGTCACAAATGATTGAGTAACACCGGCGCTGATGCCCTAGAATCAGATGCATTCGATCTAACTGATAGTCTGAGCGACATCAACTCTGCAAATTTTGTACGTTTCGGTTCAAAGTATACATTCCATCAGACGATAATCTTATGGTTTACCAACACCTTTCCGACGTTTCGAGTATAAAGCAGTAAAGAACCACTATACTGCATTGACTAACGATCTGATCAAATGCGTCACAACATTGCTGTTTTAGACAAATGTAACTGCGCAGTTTTTGTCTGAATGCCGCAACAATCGTAATAAACTTGATTACACTACGCAGGCAGTATGTACATACTAGTCCTGTTACAGTACTGGCTTTCGTAGCATGGTATACTCAGCGTATGTATCCACAGTCACTCTGAAAATTCAGTCCAACTCACTGCAAATTCAATTTTCAAACATTTGTTTGAACTCAATAGAAATTTTATAAAGGCGTGCTGTATTCTATTCGGTTATAACTAACCGACTACAATATCTGTTCCATTTTGTGTTACAGTGAACAAACGTGAGACCTATTTGATTGCGAGTGGGTCTTGGAGGGACAAACCCCAAACAGGTCAACGTTCGTATGTTTCAAACTTCCAAACTTGTCGCACGCCGCCTTGCGATTCCAGTAGTTACGCTTCAGCTGCTTATGATCCAGACAAGAAATCGGCTTTTTGTCTTCTCATAGCTTTGTTCATCTACCATTGACAGTTTCTACTCATTTGGCACTCCAAGCAGTGTGTGTGTTTGGCTTTTCAGGCTTCTATCAAATACTGCCCATGTCTGTAATAGACGGACATTAGAGTTTCATGGACTATTTTGTAGAACACTGGTGAACGAGTTGGTTGGTCGTTGATGTCCTTCAAATCTTTGGTGTCATCTGGTTCCCGCGATAACATTTTTACCAGTCAAACTTCGTCAGAATAGAACAGGAAGATACAACAAACGGTCAGATGTGTATACCAATAATAAATCCATTATACGAATACAGCTGATTACCACTCATTCAAATTGGTGGGAACATTGGTTAAAATCCATTAAGTAATAGGGATTAATGAAACAGAAACTCAAAAGTAAACGTACGCTAAATTTGGACGTCATGCAAAACTACTAATGGTTGTTGAGAAAAAAACGCAAGCAGAATTTTAGCCCATTGAAGATCACAACTCCATAGATCACAGAATTCGGCCCCACATGTTTATCGACTTTCGGAGATTTCCAACTGCTGTACAGTAAAAATCCGCAGTCTTCTCTTACGCCAAATATATGTATATATATGGCATAAGAGAAGACTGTCGAGTCTTACAAATGTAATCCGTCGGAAAAAAATTCGCCCCACATTCTTGATTAGCAACATCGATTTGCAGTTCACTCTGGGACTTTCGTAGCTCTTATTACATTGCCTGACTTGGTTGGTTTTTGAATTGTATTTTACGGGTCGATAGTGGTCACACTTATTTAATCCAGCAGTTCAGCAGAACACGTCATAATCAATTAAAGTATGTTTTAGTCGTAATTGATTAAAGGCAGATATTTGATGAGACCCAATTTTAAAATGTCAGGGCTTCGGCTGGATTCGAACCGGCGACAAA
>LUCH01000098.1:342531-364183 GCA_013368495.1 Paragonimus heterotremus | reverse complement strand
CTTGAACATAAGGCCAACGTTAACCCTGTAAAGCGAAAATTGATGTAACTACTCAACATTTTTTTAATCAAACATTGAATATTTTGAGAACTATCGTTTTGGAGGCAAATGGGCCAAGTGATTCTTCATGAACCAAAATTTTCTTGTATTATCATGTCAGTTTGTGAATTTATTCCCATAGTTGGTGTATTGTACAATGAACAATTATGTGTAAGTTATGGGGTTCATGTTAAAATGTGTGTACTGATCACGCTCATCTAAGCGTGTTTTCTCACAGATGCGTTGAGAAATATACCATTATTATTATTACTTCGATTGCTACAAAGCAGGAAAAAGGTCGTTCCAGCATTCTTCTAGCTCTTTTTTGAATATATCTAAGCTCGTGGCCTCAACGATCTTCGCAGGCAATTTCTTCAACGAGTTGACTATCCGGTTAATGAAATAGTTTAATCGAACAGCTAATCGCTATCTTGTTTTCATGTTTGTGAACATATGTTCTCTTAAACCCCTGACCTGACGCATCACGAACAAACGTGCCATGGGACTTGTGCCGGTGTGATGAGTAATCTTGTACTATTCGGCGAGGCTTTTCATTCCCGGCCGGCATTCGAGCGAAAATAAGTTCAACGAACTTAAGATATGACTTTTGAGGGAATTCAGCGGTAAATTCCACTTTGGTGTCCGTCCACAGATCTTCAGAATGTCCTCCTGGAAAGCGCCCAGGTCCGACTCAGTCCCTATCAGCTTTATATCGTCTGCATAACGCTGACATGGGCAGACCTGAGTGTCATTCAACTCAATGATTTTGGTTATTCCGATACACAAATTTTAACTTTATCAGGGTGATACGAGGTCGCACTGTTATGACAAAGCCTCGGAGCTTACTACTCCGCCCTACTCAGCCGTATTTCATTTAACTTACACCAACTGCACAAAGTATCGAGGTCTGATTGTAGATTAGATTCAAAGGAGCGGTAACGAATGACGCACGAAAGTTTTGCTTCAGCTGCGCCCAAACATGAAAGCGGTGGTATTTCAATGACGAGGATAATGGAGCCTCAATCTTTCTAACGACCATCCACTGAATAGCCTTTGAAGCAAACGCACCCTTCCTCCAGTAAGGTGCACATGTTTAAGTGTTGACTTCCATCAATAATCCTACCAGTGTATTATAGATAAGTGCAAAGTTACCGTGAACTCTACTGGGCATTGCCGGTCCGCTACTGGTTTTCCTTACCAGCAGCATAACGTTAGCACTAGAGGAGAGTAGTTACGGTACTTGGGTCGCGCTCCTGGTGGACGACGGCTAAGATAGCATCAGTTATGAGGCACGTTCTAACATTTTAATGACGAACTTGTTGAAGGGCGAACAATTCTTCACGTACCATACATTTAGAGAATCCATATCTCTCTGGAAGTTTTCCGTATCTTCAACGCTTTGCACACACACGTCAATTACGTCGCTAATATCAACCACATGAATAGCGGGACATCGAAGTCAGCACGACATGCTACATTTTGTCTTATTTTTCTTACCCACTATTTTTATTACAGAGCATACTGCCAACGTCGCGCCTACCGGTTAAACACCGGGAGGCTCCCACGAAAGAGAGTAATCATTATACTCATTTTCATTCCCTAATCAGTGTTTTAAGTGTCACTTGTTATATAAGCGCTCACAGCCCAATTCCACCCTCTGTCTTCACGCTTGCTTATTGCCCACTCAATTTCAAATGTTCAAGAATCGAAACAAAATCAAGTCTAACTCGGAAAACTTGAAGGCGTAAGTCAACGGGAGACTCATATACACCACACGAATGCCGAGAGACTCAGAGTAGTATGGTGTTCTCGCTCAGATATACACGTGGTTATAGGATCCAGAAATAAACCATACGTCGAAAGTGATTTCACGTTCACTAACTGCTGTCAGTGGACGTAAGGCTGCACTTCAGATCAGCGTACTGACCTCAGGGTATGATTTGTCATCTTCCACTTTCCCCTGCGCGGACGATGTCATCTCGTGTGTTCAAAGACCAGGAAGGATGTGAAGGAGAATTTCCGTGGTAAAACAATATATCAACACTCGGATGTTTCGAAATTTTTCTAAAACTTTTGCGCTGTCAGTAGTTTATTGGCTGACTGAGCATCAAGACACGTGAAGTAATTTTTATCGTTTTGTACGTAGTTCGTGTTGTTTATTAGTTGATTGTACATCTGTTCATTTTCACTGCTGCCTCGTCCCTTTGTTAATACAATCCTACATTGTCGTTAGTTGTTTTTGTTTGCACGCTCAGGATTCAGCTGCCTCGATGGATCGCAGATACCCTGTGTTTGTGTTTGATTCAGTTGTCGCATGACAGCTTAGAACGACAGGTGGCGCCAGAAGTGCTCACCCTGAAACCACTTCAGTTGCACCGGTCTCAAGGAGGATCAGCACACTCCGTCTACGTACTCAACGATGCCATTTGCTTGTGGGTTGCCTATGGAGAGGAGGCTACAGACCATCCGAGAGCCTATCTGATTCGTTGCTCTCCACCAACAGTAAGTAAAGACAAGGCGTGTTAAATCGCGGCTAAAAGGTACTTAAAAGCCTCAACGTATTACAGGTGGCAGCAGTAATAAGATCACTTGTTGGGATGCGGAGGTCATTATCCCGTATGAAATGGACGCTGATGCTGCTGAATGCACAGGATGCACCGGCCGTTTTTGGGATGACGGCTTTTTGAAAAACAGTTGCATTCTTCATTGCCTAAGTTGAGGAATCGGCCAAAACTTTAAGAAGCGGGTCTCTGTGTGAGGAGGGGCTCGTTTTGTGGGGGCGGCTTCTAACCACACCTTCTTCCTGCGAGCAAGCCACGACAAAATTGAACACGTCGTTTACATGAGACTTGTCCAACTTAGTCTCCGCCAGCAGACTTCGTCCAAAAGCCATCTTGAAGTCACCGAAACTGCTGGTGGCGTTACCCGGAGAGTTGAACAGAGGGAATTTGCCCGGTAAAACAATGGAAGTGGAAGCAGTGTACTTTTGTCTGACGGAGGGTTTGCTTAGTTGCTTTGTTTAAAGGCGGAAGAAGCTCAACATTTCTGCTGAGGCAAGGCCACAATTCTATACCGACCTCGAGCATCAAGCTTATGCAAAAGTTTTAATCCCTATTTTTAAGTAAGGGACGGCGGACCTCCAGTGGATAGACGCACGCTGTATTGTTCACCACAATATCAGTTATCCTGGTTCCCTTAGGTGACCAGCCACCTATAAACTGTGTGCGCCTGTAGGAGGGGCCCACAACAGCAACACAAACCGCACCGTTCTTCTTTAACTTCAACTCTTTTGCATCTAAAAGATGTGCTACAAACCATTTTCTTAGCGTTCTTCGTAAATCTGTGATCTTCTTCGGGACATCTCCAGCATCCTGGAAGACTTGCACATGGATTGCTCCGGCATGTTATTTGTGCGGACCGGAATCCTTCATTACCAAGCCTTGCTTCAACCCAAAACGTCACCCACTTGATCATGGATAGAAAACTGTCAGCCATCCTCGTGTAGCATGGAGAGCGTACGCCGTTCAAAAGCCGTAAGTAAATAGACGAAGCGCTCCAAAAGGAGGCTGACATACACTCAAGTAGTTATGAAGGTGCCGGTCAAGAAGACGTGCGAAACATTCGCCATCGACTAACCCCCTCTCGTTACTGAGAGCTCTTCCATAGACTCCTTCTTGCACACGGCTAACTCTGTATGCACCCAGCCAACTGAGGAAGTAGCTGTCTGGTGCATGCACACTAACTGTCTCAAAATCTTAAGCAAACCACTAGAAATTATACATTGGAGTCACGAAACTTCCCCCATATTCTAAATTTTATAAAGACTTCGCTTTCAGTAGAAGTCAGCGACAGCGAATTACATGTTTCTGAGTAAGCATTGTGCCGAATAGACTCCTCCCGGGGACGCATGGAGGACGTTGCCGTCTTCCTAAGTCAGGATGGTGTTGACTGTTATTGAGGGATTAACGTCTCCAGAAAAGTGTAGTGTACTCTAGCCTAAAGTATGGCTCTGTCTTCGTGACCCGCCCCGTGTAAGTGCATACGACACGAAATTATCCTTGTTGTCTTAGGAAGTTTCTCGTTTACCTGGTGCTTCTTGTCCTCCTAAATGAGTGTATATATCATTGAGGCTACACAGTCGAATTTCTTAAACCCATGGCAATGACAATCTGTGAGAAAGACTGGACACATGTTGAACAACCCACAGAGCATCGTCCAGTGCAGGCACTGTCTTTGGTTGACCTGGGCATCACGGATGAAGCTCACCCGTTAGATAGAACGCTTCTTAAACCACTGCTGTGAACTAGTGACTATTTATTGCTAGTTTTTAATTTCATTTTTTCGGTAAAAGCCTCACGTCGGTCTTCGTGGTCGACATTACCTTATGAAAATGCTTTCATCGGAATTCTCATGGCGGAACACATGTCTTGCAGAAACGCTAAGTTTGGTGTCATATGGGAGATATACATGAACTGAGAGTCCTCGACCACACTGCGTTTGCAATGTGACTCACTTTAAGTGTAAGTGACTCACTACTAAAGGTTTAATACCACGTTTGCGGGTTGATTGCCTATGTGAATCACATGCCTAATTTGTTCTACTGTGAGTGTGTCCGGTGCGTTCCGGCCGACGAAGTGTTATCTTCAAAGACGGTTACACATGAAACAACTTCCACAACGTTGTCAATCACGGAGACCAACGTGATGCTTTCACCGAAAAAAAGCAAAGTTTTCTTCTCAACAGAAGTGCAAAGATAAGAAATTTTCATGTGTCATCGACCTTTCTTGTTGCAACATGGCTACTACATCCAGTAAAATCTTCGCACTTTATTTCACGAAAACGTGTAAAATCTTTTCATGGCCGTTTCGACTTTGAAACACCATACTCGCAGGTCACACAGTTAGCGACGACGTTTGAAAGGATGCTCGGTCCCACAAAATATTTTTCGAAGGTAGTTTCCTAGAAATCAGCTAGTACATCAGAAGATGCAACGTCGGTATTGTTATGTCCTGAGGAACCTCCCGCTGTGGTATTCTGGCTCCTACTTCATAGGTGGAAGACAAGATAATCGGCAGGCTTGTAAAATCGAAACGGATAGACACGTGAGCTGTTGCTGATAGCAAAAGCGGTCTTCGTTTTATATTGAGCTCTGTATAGGTCCCAAATGTGGGCGTAGTACTCGAGATTGAATTCAGTTGAAATTCAAAAAGCACACCAAACTTTACTTTCAGAGGGGATCAGTTTGAATGCACAGCGGCGAAGTTGACGCAGAGCATTCAGGGGTTTCGCCGTAGATAAGCGTTTGCCAGCTTACGCGGCTCTGCTTAGGTCATTAGAATGCTTTAAGCATGAATCGTCAAGGGAACGTAATGGGCCGAAGTCTTCTCAACCTGCATATTACAGATGCAATCTAAGACGTTTCGAATTCATACTTCTAACGTTTTTTTGTAGTGGGTGTTTACTAGATGAACGACTTCAGTGCTGCAAGTGTAGCTAAACGTGATTACACCACGGTCACTTATTCCTATGGGGACTGTCGGCTGAAGGTTATCAGCCATCAACCCCTTATTGATAAGAACCTCATCCGGCTGAGATTGTGTCTGACCCGTTTGACACCGTGTGCAATCGCGGGTGTGTTCTGTTGAAATCAAGAAAACAACTAAGTTAAAGAGTTTTGAAGTCATTGAATACTCGTGGCCGGCGTGAGAGCATGTAAGGAAATTAACTTAATGTAAGCTAATATCATCCATCAACAGGATGATAATGTCCTCATGGAGTCAGGCTTTCTCACCCGGTGATGAGCAGCTCTTCACAAGAAAAGCTGGAAAACGAAAGACAACAAGGCACGCCAAACGGCCTGTTGTCCCAGTTGGTTGGCCTTTTGGAGCACCAGACAGACCCTGGTATTGCATACAGTACATGATGGGCAACTTGGATAGCATTTGCTAAAACGTCAGAATAAAAATATGCGCCGCTACTTCTTCCAGCTCTATGGCTACGAAATAAAGATATGTTCTAAATCCCCAGTTCAGAGTCTGAATGGAAAAGTGAGAGTCAGGATCCAGTAACCTCGAGGAAGTATAACTTTGGGGAATAAAAGAATTCACTTAGTTCGTCCAACTTATTATAAAAAGCACGGGCACTAGTGTGCAAACATTTTACAGAGCTAATAACGAAACGGTGGGCAGCCGCGCGGCGCGTTCTAGTCAACTGATACATTACTTCCACTTCCAAACGGGCAAATAGCTGGTAGGTTCATTATTGGTCATCGACGACTTTTCATGCGTTTCATTAAACCTATGCAAACACCGTTGCCGTGCTGCACATTGAATCCCGCAAAGGGAAGGCAAAACTACGAAGGTCGTATATGCGACAAAGCTGGTAACGTGGTGGTGCGCGTTTACCCATCGAGTATGTTAATATTCCGGCTGAATTACAATGTGAACATTGCGTGGTTGTAAATGTCACAATATGAAGCATTTTCAACATAGGTAACTTACTCTATCACATTCCAGGTGTCTATTCACTTTACGGGTTTAGGCCTGGAGAGAAGAAATATTCAGAAGGTTCTGTTTACTATTTCTCTCACCAGTTGGCCGATCCATTGACCTGCAAAAAACGTATTAGACCGGAATCAGGTGAAGGTCAGGGCGGTCGATTTGTTCTCTGACGCAGGGGCAAGAAAAGAGTTGATTACGACAAACCGCTTACTTAAGGCAGTATTACTACCGTAGAAGAAGTCAATCAATCAATCAGTCAATCAATTTCGATTTAAGGAATTAATTGTGTAACACTGTCACCGCTAACATACCAGCCACCGCAGCAAGCTGGTTATAACTCGTGGTACCACAGAGAATAATCGGAGAATACGTTTGACAGATTTTGTACGTCCTGCCGTTTTATGAGCCTCATAAACTTTGTGGGTAGGTTAGCTAGCCTGGGATGTGTAAGTAGTCAGACTGCCTACGTACGTAAATCATGTTCAGGAGTGGTAGGGTCCTGCGGCAAAGCCGTGGCTTTTGACTGCTGCAACCCCTAGGTTCACTACAAGTGTGATCCCGAGTTTCCTACTGACTTTTAGTTAATGCCGCGGGATTCACTTGCATCGGTCCCCGGGTGCCGTTGTATGACCTACCGGCAAAAGATAGTGTCACCGCAGACACAGACATAACAAACAAGTTGGTCAGTCCCTCACCTCTTAAAACATGCGTTTCCCACAAGCCAGCGTCCACCTACATCATTCTGGTTAAGCGCAGCCGATGCCCCCCACCTCATGTACCAGCCAGTAAAATGGCTGTAACGTAGAACACTAAACGGAGGCGTGGTAAAAGCGGTGTGACTGTGCTTCGTCAATTTGGTGCGCCCCCAGTCGTCCCTCAGCACGTTAAAGCACTTAGACGTTCACCGAATGCCGTAATGGTAAAAGTATTCCCCACCTCAGAACAATGCACAAGCATGCCCAGGCGTGATCATTGGGTACGTTCGCTAGATATTCTCATTATCTATAACGCTGCAGAAATGGTAAGCACGACGTTCTATCATAAGGATGTGAACGACCATTGGCTTCGGAGATCTCTTTGCGGCCTGCTTAAGCTAGGCGTTGAGGAAAAATACACGCTACGCAGATCCCGCAGATTTCACTGAGAAGGATGCCCTCTATCAATCCGTGTCATGCTTGGCCAGAGAGGATACATCGGCACGTCATGGTAATGGCACCTTCTCTGCCTAGACCGAACGATTCTTACCTCAGAGCTGAATCTATTTTACCTTTGGCGGTCAGGGAGATCAGATAGACAGCATATCCCAACCTCAGACGTCCTCAACAGGATTCAGCGTGTAGTTTGGTTGTACACAGCTTATAAAAAGTGTGGTGCGTGGACGAGTTGCTTGATCGCAAACACTAAAGCAACTAGGGTAAGTTTACTTGAGCCAAATTAAACCTGGACGTAGGCGAATGTGGAGCATGGTTTGTTGGACGCCTTCTTCGCTTAGCATACTTGGGCTCAGTTTAAACCTCAAGACTGTTGCTAATCACCCTCTTCACAAGAGATACGTTGTCCACTGGGCTTCAGAGACGATGCACCTTGAAAACCAAATTCTTACGTGAGCTCCGGCTCTAGGCAGGCAGGCAGCGGTATGAAAGTGGAACGTCTGTTACTGGTATACCCTTAGGGTTGACAACTCTAGTCAGGATGACCAGAATTCCAGAAGTCGTCAATAGCCCATCACCTCTCACACAACCGAAAACCGGCTACAGCCGACCTCAAAAGGGTTGGTCCAGCTCAGGTAGTGTCCCTCCTGCATATGAAGGCAAACACCACCCCAGATAAGAGTACGCAGGAACACTTAGCTGGCTGGCGGTGAATGTTCACTAATGTTCTTTCTCTAAAGAACAGATCACAGGAGTCGCGACAGTATGTTGGCTCACGGAAGCCCAAGATCACAGGTATAGTGGAGACATGGCTAACGCCGGACATTTCCGATCACGAGACAAAACTTCCTGGTTATACTACCTTTCGCATGGTCAGCTGGCCAGCAAAATTGCAGGGGTAGCAGTCTACGTTGGTGCCGAATTACGTGCAGCCACAAACGGAGATATGGTTCTGCTTTCACTTGATAAACACCTGCGGATGAATACTGGGACGCTTCACTTATCATGCGTCATCGTCAGCATCATACAGAGTGCACATTGCCGCCGGACGGGCCATCGCAGCACTTGGATGTCGCGCCACCGTCCTAGGTGGATTGAAAGCCTCCACCCACCAACAGGTCTCTCCAGTGTGTTGAACTTCATTAGTACGGTCACTGAAAACCGCAACCACGTGAAGCACGCCGACCAACCCAAGAGGTGGAGGGGAGTAAGCGGGCCCTCTCGACTAGACATGGTGTTAACCACCGAACACAGTATGATGAATACCATTGGAGTTGGTGTGCTGTCAGATACAAGCGACTACGCCGCAATCTATTTCCACCTAATATGCGACGTCACAATTGCCCGCCTGTTGCCATCCGTTCGGCGTAGTTTCAGACAAGCCAACTTACAAAAGATGCGGGAACACTTATCTCAAACTAAAACTGACCTGAAGTGTGTAGCACGGTAGACAAACATCTAGAGCACATTGTTACATTTGAACACCGCGATAACTGGTACAGTCTCACTTCACACTCCACGCCCCTCCTTTAAGTCGTCTTGGCCCAAACCGTCAATCAAGTGCCTAATGAGAGAGAAGTGGTCATGTGGAATACATTTCTCCTTAAAGGAGATGGCGTCTCACGGTTAGTATGCAAATGCTGTGGTAGTCAATGCAAAGCCGCTTTAAGCGCCGGCTGCGAGATTCAGCAAGTATCACTCGCGAGACCCATCGTTGGTTGATCTGATCAAGTGGAAAGCTGCCATATCCTCTTTCATGGGACCTTCAGGACTTCGTACCTCTAAGTCTGTGGCAGCAGAGATATTACGTGTTCAGTATGCATGTCTTCAGCAACCCCACCGAGGAAGAACCACGCGTCACGGTTTTCTATCCTGATCGTCCTCCAAATTCATCCTGTACCTTTACTGTGGTTGTTGTAAGCGATAAATTACTCCCTGCACGCGTTGATGAGGTCCCTGGGCTTGAGATATGCCCACAAATGCTGAAGGATTATGCAGATAAATTGGCGGAACCGCTGATTCATCTGTCCCAACACCTGCAGCATACTGGTTGTATTCCAGTCAACCGGAAGCGCTGTCTTATCTCCCCCATCTGCAAATGTGAGGATCGAACGAAAGCCAGTAACTTTGGACCGATTGTTCTACTACCAACCGTGTCAGAAGTGATGGACTGCATGCTGGACGATTTTGTAAGAAACCATCTAAATATTCGCCCACTGTTGGCACCGGGGCGGCACGGCTCCGGAAGTGGTCACTCATCCATGACCAATCTATTGACTGCCGCTGGCTCGTGAACTGCAGCTGCAGAAGAATGTTCTCCAGTTGTTGCTGCAATTTTAGATTCTACGAAGCCTTCCGATAAATTTGAAATGCAGTATTCTACCGGGCAAACTGAATAATATGGGCTTACTCAGCGAGGTTTATCCCGGCTCAAACCGTCCATATCCTGTCACACATATACAGTCAGAGTTAATTGTGAGCCATACAGGCCGTTCAGTGCCATAACTGGTGCACCACAAGGCTCTACACTGGGTCCTCTATTATTCGTGGTCTACGTTAACGTCATCCCATTCGCAGGCAACTCTTGCATTGTGATGTACGCCGACGATAAGAAGCATTTGCGCGTCCTGTTTGACGTTGAAGATGCAGAAGAATTCCAAGGAGGCCTAGATGTCAAGCATCTATAGTCCATGGATAATCGATTGCTCTTCAGGAAGTCCAAGTCGGAGACTGCATGTCCGTCTTCACAGCTTTAGAACACATCGCATCGGTGGTGCTACCCTAACCACTGTCCACTAGGAGTGCGAAAAAACTTACCTTTGTTATATCAGGCCTCTGCTCTGGTGCTAACGTTATGCTGCTGGTGAAGAAAGCCTGTAATAGGCTAGTTTTGCTTAGTAGGGTTCTTGAAAATTTCCCAGTCGAAAGGTTCACATTCATTTATAATACACTGACAAGGCCACTCTTGAGAGTCAACACTAAGACATGTGCTGACTACTGAAAGAAGGATGAATCTGCTCTACGGGCCATTTAGTGAATAGCCACTAAGATGATTTAGTGTCTGTTATCCTCGTTGTATGAACATGGCCTGTCGGAACTGGAACTAATCCCCCTGGCCTACGGACGTTTGAGAGGCGACCTTGTAGTGACATACAAAATCCTATGCTCCCCGCAGTCACCCCCAACAAAATATTTTTAAACTCATCAACATAGTGAGTCCCGAGAGCCGTAAATACAAGGTCTCCATACCACGTAGCAACCTCCTATGCAGATGGCATAGTTTTGCTGTCCGAAGGATTCAAAAACTCTCCAATTACTTTTGCTGCACGGATTTCATCTCGTGACACTGCTGCCACTGACATACCATCCACTGCAGCAACAAAGCAATACCTCGTGGCACCACAGAGACTCACCGGACAGCACGTTTGACAAGTTCTGTTCGTCTTGTTCTTTATCCTTATTTTCCTGAACTTTTTAAGCTCTGCAAATTAGTTAGTCAGCATGGGACGTTTCCTTAGCCCGACTGCCGACGCCTGTAGGCCGTGTTTGAAGGTAGTAGGGCCTCGCAGCAAAGCCATGGCCTGTGACTTCTGTAACCACTGGGTTCACTGCAAGTTCGACCCCGAATTTCCCATAGATTTGTATTTAAGGCTCCTAGGCTGACCCACCCCGGCCCTCAGATATCATTGTGTGACGTGCCGACTAAACATCGGCAAGGATAGCGTCACTCAGGATGCAGATAGAACAAGCGGGTTATTCAATTCCTCAATCTCTACAATATTCAGTCCCGATACGCCCACGTCAGGCAACCTCAACCAGGCGGCACACAACCAAAGTCCGCCGTCTCATGTACCAGTTACTAAACCTGCTTCGACAGGCCGCACTAGGTGGAAACGTAGTAAACGTATGGTCTCTGTGTCTCAGCAAGCTACTGTCTCCAAGTCGCCTATCGGCACGAACCAAGAAAGCTCTATGCCCTTAGTCGAAAGCCGTAATCACACAGCCGTCCCTCAGCTCATAACACAGGGCACAAATACGCCCAGGCATAGTCACTGCCCTGAGTTGGCTAGACATAATCTCATCATCCATAACGCTGCAAAAAACGAAGGCGCGTTGCTCAATCAGAAAGAAGCCGATGATCAGTTACAGTGGAGATCCCTCTGCGATCTACTTAAGCTAGGCTTGGAAGATAAACCCACACTATGCATGCTTCCTAAGTCCCACCAAGACGGACGTCCTCGGCCAATCCGTGTCACGCTGGGCCAGATAGAAGACGTCGAGGAGGTTCACTTAACGGTATCTTCCTTGCCTAGACTCAATGATTCTTGCCTTAGAGCAAAACCTTACTTCTCTTGGGTGATCAGGGAAGCTGGACGAACGGCATATCGCAACCCTCACAGTTCCCAGTATGACCGAACGTGTAGTTTGGTTGTACACTGTGTAGAGGAGATGAAGAATGCGGATGCGCTGCACGCGCATAAGCATGACATCGACCAGTTGAAGTTTATTCGAGCTAAACTAAACATGGACGTAGGCAAATGTGGAGCATGGTTTATCCAACGTCTTCAGCGCCCAATACGCCTGAGTTCCGTCTCAGCCCCCACACTATTACGAGTCACTCTGTTCACACGAGATATGTTGTCTACTGTGCTTCAGAAGTGGTACACGCTAAAAAACAGCTTCCCATCTGAGATACGACTCCACGCAGATAAACCAAGATCTGAGCGTGGTAAAGATGACCAAGATGCCGGAGGTCACCAGTAGCCCACCACCTTCCTCTCAGCCAAAAAACCTGGCACATCCGACCTCAAAAGGATTGGACTAGCTCAGGTAGTACCGGTTACACATCTGAAGACAGATACCATTCCAGATGAAGGTGTGCAGGTACACGTATCTAGCTGGTGGTGCATGTTTACTAACGTTCCTTCTCTAAAAAACATAATGGAGAAACTACGACAGCTTGTCGACTTGAAGAGGCCGAAGATCGTAGGTGTAGCGAATACATGACTAACGCCAGACATATCTAATCATGAGATAGAAATTCCTGGTTATACGATCTTTCGCAAGGATCGGCTAGCCAGCAGAGGTGGGGACGTAGCAATCTACGTTAGTGCTGAATTGCGCGCAGCCCTAAACAGAGACCCAACCTTGCTATCATTTGAGGAGTCCCTGTGGATAAATGTCAGGACGCTCCACTTACCACAAGTCGTTGTCGGCGTCACTTTTCGTGCCCCGTCCGCACTCCCGTATGGGATGACAGAATGCGCGGTGCCATTAGACGGGCCACCTAAATCCCCGGACGTCGCACCATCGCCCTAGGGAACTTCAACCTCCCGCACGCAGGTCTCTTCAGCGGGTTAACGTCTGATACTGCGGCCACTGAATTCTGCAACCTCGTGCAGGAAGTTGGACTCAACGAGCATGTCAATCAACCCACAAGGTGGAGAGAAGGTCACGGGCCATCCACACAAGACATGGTGTTAACTACCGAGCTTCATATGGTAGATATAGTCGAGGGTCCTGTGGGATGTATTTCTCCTCAAAGGAGATGGTGCCACACACGTGGCACACAGATGCTGTCGTAATCAATGCACAGCAGCCGTACGCGCCGACCGCAGGGCTCGCCAGTGTCACTTGAGAGATCTATCGCAGATTGTCCTAAAAGGTTGTTCGGGCATATGGCCTCCTTGACCAGATCGAAAGCTGCCATATAATCCCTCATGGGACCTTCAGGACCCTCTGCCTCTAACTATGAGGCAGCTGAGACATTATGTGCTCAGTATGCGTCCGTCTTCAGCAACTCCGCTGAGACATGAACCATGCACCACGGTTTTCTGTCCTAATCGTTCCTCGGGTTCATCCCCCAACTTTACCCCGGCTAATGTACATGTCAAGTTACTCTTGCTGCGCGTTGATAAGTCCCCGGGGCTTGACGAGATACCCCCACGAATGCCGAAAGAATTCGCAGATTAGCCGGTGGTGCCGCTTGCTAGTTTGTTCCAACATTCATATTATACTGGTTGTATTTCAGCCACTTGGAAGCACGGCGTCATCTTTCCCATCTACAAGGGTGGGGATCGAACGAGCGTCAGTCACTTCAGACCGATCGCTCTACTACCAGCCATGTCAAAAATGATGGAAAGCATAGTGAACGATTTCGTGAGAAACTATCCAAATACCCACCCACTGTTGGCGCCGGAGCAGCACGGCCTCAGAAACCGTCACTCATGCACGACCAACCTACTGATTGCCGCTGACTGATGGACGAAAGCTGCCGAAGAACGCCTCCCAGTTAACGCTGTGTTTTTAGACTTTACAAAAGCGTTTGCCAAAGTTGATCACAGTATACTACTGGGCAAATTGGTTAACATGGGCTTATGCAGTGAGGTTTGTTTTTGGCTCAAACAATACCTATCCTGTCGGACACATGTAGTTAGAGTTAATGGTGAGCTATCCAGGCCGTTCAACACCACAACTGGTGTACCACAAGGCCCCATACTGGGTCCCCTATTATTTTTAGTCTACGTTAACGATCTTCCAGGTGTGAGTAACTCCCCCGTTGTGATGTATGCTGACGATACGAAAGTGTGGCGTGTCTTACACAACGTTGAAGACACAGAAGACTTTCAAAGAGACCTAGATGCCCTGTATCTGTGGTCCGTGGAAAATCAACTGTCCTTCAACGTCTCCAAGTCAAAGACTATGCACGTTCGTCATCACAGCACTAGAACATATCGCATCGGTGGAACTACTCTAGCCACTGTCCACCGGGAGCGCGACCTAGTTACCGTCGTTACCTCAGACCTCTCCCCTAGTATTAACACTATGCTGCTGGTAAAGAAAGCTAACAGCAGGTTAGCTATGCTTAGTAGGTTCCTTGGGAATTTCTCAATCGATAGATTCTCACGTATCTACGGCACACTGGTAAGGCCACTGCTAGAACCCAACATTCAGGCGTGTGTGCCGTACTGGACGAAAGACGTTACTGCTCTAGAGGCAATCCAGAGATGGGCCACTAAACAGGTCAAGGGTCTGTTTTCTTTGTCGTATGAAGAACGTCTCTCGAAGCTGAAACTTTTCCCATTAGCCTACTGGCGTCTGAGGGGTGATCTTATATTAACATACAAAATCTTATGCTCTCCGAGTCGCCCCAACAAAAATTTCTTTACACTCGTCGATACTGTGAGTCTCAGGGGCCATAAGTACAAGATCTCCATGCCACGTAATACCCTTTTATGCAGACGACATAGTTTTGCTTCACGAGTCTGTTCGATATGGAACTTACTTACTGCGACGAATGTCACGGGAACGTCAGTCGATGCATTTAAAAGGCAACTAGATGAATGGGTTATCCTAAGATGGCCGTTGACAGTCGGACGCGTATAGCCCCATGTACCCCCACTGTCGTCATTTTCTTCTCTCATCTTTTCCCATTTTCCCCTACCTCCCTCGTATAGTTTTCTACTTGCACTGTTATACAACAAATCGGTGCAACCTCCCTAGGTGCCCGACTGCTGCTAGCGGACAGCAACCAAACCGAGACAGAATCTGCTGTGGGACCACAAACACCGTACTACTGAATCTTACCGGAATATCTCGAGGGGATACTACACAAGTTTTATACTTCCAGCTCCGCAAGAAACCAGTGAAACCAGTGGGACCAGTGAGTCTGTTCAGCGTGAAAAGCACTTCCGGTGGCGACTATCATGGCAACTCCAGTCAATGCACTCAGCAGGCAGCTAGATGGCTGGACTATCCCAAGATGGCTTTTGGCAGTTGAGCACGAATAACCCCACGTACCTTTACTACAGTCATTTCCGCTCTGTCCTGTTTTTTTCATTCCTGTCCATCTGCTCCAACACCCAACATACCTCACATACTCTTACTTTGGTGCACGGCGCACTAAGTCGTTTTCCCCCAGGTGCGAATTAACCAGACGCGAAATACAAAAGGCCGTAGAGAGAAAAGACCGAATATTTACTGCAGGAAATATACAGATGGTCTCTTATTGCGCTAGAAATGGCACCGACACATAAGTTAGCTAGAGAGGCTAGAGACCGTCGTCGACGAGCGATTGAACCCGATGTGTTGTGACACACGTGTGCGTTCGTGTTCGCGCCGTAGCCACATGGCATGCAGACAAACAATCGGACAACATGTATCATGCGGACTCTCTTATTAGCCTAGGTACAATATGTAACTATGAGTTTTGGATCTATTTTACACATCATACCGCAGGTAGGCCAGTGAAATCTCCAGGTCGCTACATTACCATTTCAGCAGTTCGAGTCATCGGTGCAGACGGACAACAGTCAAACTGAGACAGAATCTGCCTGCAAACCACAAACTACCTACTGCCGACTTTTACTGGAATACCTGGAGGTGTTGATACTACACAATTATTATACTTTCAACTCTACCAGAAACCAGCGTAACGTTGACCTTCCACTCGTGAAGGTCACTGTGGTAATTTCAGTTTGTCGTGTAACGTGGGCTTTGGGTAATGTTACATGATTATAAGAAGTCCCTAGTGAAAAGCATAGGACACCATATGTTTGCTTAAATAAACCATGTAGACCAATCAGAAGCTCTAAAATCTCCGGAACACATGGGATGACAGAACTATAGGAAAACCCGAGCGAACGGTGGCAACAGCCATTTCGTCCTGTGCAAATTGAACTTGAATACAATCCCTGCCCTCAAACTATGTAGGCCAACCAGGAACACTGAAAGTTGAGAAAATCACACACTGACGCAGTTATGTGCGTGAACTCCGAAGACCATATCAACCAACGGCGTATTAATTGGAATTCAATGGTTCAATGGTTCAATGGGCTGTAAACGGAAGTAGGAAGCTGGAGCTTTTGAGGTTTCCGTATCTCGATGCGCGGGATCTCGAGGTCCTCAGCAACAGGCTGAAATGGGGAAAAAAGGTGCAGTATCTGAACTAATGCAATAAATGTTGGTCAAGGCGAGCCTTGAAAATTGCTACAGAGCTGGAAGAAACAACATGGTGCGGTAGAGCATTCCAAGCCTTGCAAACACGCAATGAGAAAAAGCTATGTCTACATTCTAGTCTGCTATGTTGGATCTCTAGTTTTAGGGGGTGACCCCTCAGTGTCAAGCTACTCCCCTTGTTGAGCATCAGGCGGCAAGGGTGTTCCGGGGACTGCATTATCAAAAAGGTTAATACCAAGTCACCTCGAAGCCGTCGGTACTCTAAGGAGCACATGTTCAAAGATTTTAACCTTTCCTCATACGGTTTAGTTCTCAGGCCCCGGACTGCCTTAGTGGCTCGTCGTTGAACCGTCTCCAGGGGTAACTTGTCCTTTTGGAGATGCGGTGGCCAGATTACAGTTCCATTCTCCAGATGCGGTCGAATGAAACTGTTATAAAGAAGTTGAAAACAATTAGGGTTGAATTGGCCAAAGAGACTTGAAAATCGAAATACGATTTTTGACTATCACGAAAAATTTGAGTGAAAACGAATGTCACGTTGTTTAAGAAAGACAGAGAATTACGACAAAACACATAGTGGCAAGTGATGCAAACACTAGTGATCGATTATTGAAGTGAATAGGAATGAATCGGAACATAGACTGTGCAAGTGAACTAGGTTGAATCGCGTCTATGCGGTTTATGGTTGCAAACGATGCAATCATTAATGATCGACTTGAAGATGTAGTCCCAGTGACACTACTGAGGACAGAATTGACATTTGATCTAGTTGTCGATACTTTCGTCCTCGGCCGACGACTCCCTCTGTCCATATTCTCTGCAAATACCCGGTCTCATTTCCGCGGTTGATACCGCTACTGCCACTGAACTCGGTCCCGGTTGCGGTTTATTTTCTGTCGCTGGTAATGCTGAATGAGTTCTCTGACGTTTCGGCGCAGGAGAGCATTGAAATAGTTAAACCGTTCCGAAATCCACTGGGGATTGTGCCGTCGGTGCCGGGGTCGAAGCTGTTGGCTTCGGTGAGTTCGGTTCCACATTTTGGTCGTCCGATTGACTATCCGTGAGCTCAAAAGTTGCCACAGAGATATCGTTCGTGTTTCCATCTCCTATTGAAATGAAGTAATGTGGCACGATTACCAAGAAACTCCCGAAGCTGTTCTAGCAACTGGTTAAACGTTGTCGTACAGTTGTCTCTTGGTCATCATTACCAGCTCTGTGAGTGCTGTAACGCCGGATAAACGGACGTACGTTTTCCTCTTTGCTTGTTAGTTTACAGTCGGAACTTCCAAAATCCCATTGAACTACCTGGTTCAACGGGAGATTACAGGAAAGTCTTCCAGTTGACCGCTGACCGACTGGTATGCATGCAGGGAGTGCGTGCATGGCAGTAGATACTCTACTGCAAACGAACAATCACAATTTCATTTCACAGGATTCGCGTTGTACGTGTGAGTTTAGTCTGTCACAGCAATGTTTGTCACAGAAGCAGTGAAACTCAGGTGGGTTTCGTACGCTAAGTTTGCAGACATTAACCACACCGCCTTCGGAACCAGTCGATTACCCAACCAGACAATCTGTACAATTTTTTATTTGCGGGTATGAGCGGCATGTAAAGACGAGCAGTGCCTGACGGTCGTTGATGATGTGGTCGAAGATGGCCATTGTGCGCTCGATTGCCTGCCAAATCTTGATCAGTGCATTCACATTGTGCCGCTTGGTTGGTCGATACGTTTGCTTCCAAACGTGGAGACCTTTGAGCTGCGGCAACTGGTCCACTTCTACGATCTGTTAATGAGCTTGGTCATCAGGTACCCAGTATAGAACGAAGAGTAGGCGTTCCGCATGACAGCCAACGCCACAGCCTATTTCGACGAGTTATGCGTGAGCATATCTATCACGAACCACTCGTTCACTATCAGATTGGAGGTCCGACCGCGAATGTTCCTTAGGATTTGCACTCGACACAAAAGTTAGCGGATGTGCGGAAGTTCTTGTGCAGTTGCTGCTTGTATGGCCGCGCTGTCGTCCATCACCATCGTCTTGGTCTCCACCGATCCAACGAAGAGTGCGAATTGCCGAAGAAACAGGGCAATCGCTACCGTCCTTTCGTTTGCCAGCCATCCGAACTTAACTGGTGAACCTACTCCGCTGACGTCTACAATCACCAAAACGAACAGGCTGTACCGTTCCTTCCAACTGTTATATGTGACCGATCCCGATAACCTCGGGGTGACACCGACATAATTCTATTTGTTCATTACTCATGAACACAGAGTGGGTTAGACGGTTATTATCTACGTTAAACAAGCACTTACCGGTGTATTCAGTTGCACGTGCAAACGACCGAGGTAGCCAGTGGTGTTTCCGTTCGCGAACATCCGAGCGCGGAGATTACCCCTTTCGTTGTCGTCTTGTCGAAACACTGCCGGATGTATTGTGTTATATCGAATGAGACAGTGCTGTTGAGTAGCCACGATCGAGTCTTCTTGATTTCTTCATCCCTGAGGCGGCGCCTTGCAGTTTAGTATTGGGCAGCGATTACATCACAGGGATGGTTGTGCACCATTACGAATTTCGGGACGCGCAATCCCCCGTCAGTGTTACGGTTGACGTTGAAATACGACAAGTATCACGTCTGACCGCTTGCTCTCTCTTGAATACCGGAAGATGAGCGCAACACATGTGGCCTACGGACGCATGGGCAAACGTGTCTCGTATGACCACCGAACGCAAGTTCGGTTGATCGGGTGCGATATGAAGAACCAGACTAAACTTCAAAACGTTGGGGCTCGGCTACAACTGCATCCAAGTTTTGGAAATGTAGAGACCACGACACTACCAAAATGCTCCTGAAACAAAATAGGCAAATCGACACTGTTTACGTTCATATTTTCGGTTCTGGAGTGGATGTCCTTCCGACGTATATTGCACATTTATTGCGAGTACGAACCAGTGACGACCAGCGCATTGCGGACACATGATTGGCTCACAGGGTGGACGGGATGGGTAAAGACGAAACCATGTCACAGGAATTGGAGTATACCAGATAGGGAAAGCTATTCATGTGCCCGTAGCCAATGTGCTGGGCCTTGGGCTTCAACCGTGATCGTCAACTGTCTCTAAATACTTCGTGTACCAGCCTTAGTAAAGCTGACAACATAGAAGAATCTTATAAATACCATACATCCTCTCACAGTAGGATGCCCCTGAAACGGTTAGTTGTGCCCCACTGCATCTAAACGACCCACCATATCATCCATGCAGTTAACTATCTTCTCTAGCACTCTCCAAGACCTGCCATCTGGCGACTCCATAGTAGTTCAATCGTGGGACTGCTTGTTTACAAACACAAGGCCTGCAAAGCAAGCTGTCTGAACTGCATCAATTTTGTAGAGTTCTTGAGCCTATAGGCTCACTATATATGATGATTGGAAGTACCGTAACATGGTTGCACAAAGCCATCGTTAAAAGTGAAACAGAGATTCCGGGAATGCAAATTCTACGGGCAGATCGCAAGAGGAGCAAAGACCAGAGATAGAGATTAGAAGCAAATGGTCACTATGGGCCAAGGGAGACTTGATACTACTCTGATGAGCGTAATAACTTTCGTTTGTGATTTCGAGATCCAGCCAAGAGGAAATTAGCTTTGGTCGGTACCTCGCTACAGACTTCACGCATTGTTTCCAGGCCTTCCGTAGCACTGTCAACAGCTGTCTCAAAGCTCCTTTTCGGAACTTACTGAGGACGTTATGTGCAAGACTTTTTGAGCGTTAAAGTTCCTCTTGACAAGAAATTGGGAGGTGTGCTGGGCGAGAATAAATCCGTTCACGTGAAACAGAAGAGCCTCGTCATCCAAGGGCTAACTGGAAGGCGAGCGGTAGCTTACTCCCGGTGGAGTGGAAATGCGTGTTCAGTGGGTTGACGACGGAAATAAAACATTAGGTTTTGGGTCATTTTTCGAATCTAATGTCAGTGAACTGCGCAGCGGAAACGTTACATCTGAAGTTAAAACAGGTGCAGCGTTTGAACTGCTTTTATCAAGATAAGTAGTTGAGAACGACAGGAATCTGCGTATGAAGAACCTAGGTTTATACATTTACAGTTATCTTACATCACTTTTACAGTGTATTGCAGTTTCCCATCGAAGCTAAAAGGTGTGGTGTCCAGTGGAACGACGGAAGTATTGGTTGCGCCTGATTATGCCTTCGTACATCCGCATCCCGTCCAAATGAGACTGGACCTTGACGTGGTGTGACGGCTTGCGCATCTAATTGACCTATTGTGCCAAACTGGACAGTGTGGCTGCTACACCGACAGAGTCACTCATACCAGGCAGGCCAATAGGTAGAGGTCTGATCAACCAGTCTCCTGGTTCTCCAGGTTGGGGTGTTGGGAGAAGGTTGGCATCTTTTTCCAGAAAACGTACCAGTTCTGATACACTGTCACCCACCCGCTGCCTTGCGGTATAGGCTTTTTAGCCAAAAGCTTTGGTTGAGAACCCTAATCGTTCTCCTGTCTAGGTCTGAGCACCCTGGCAGTATCTCAGCCCACACACAATCATGAATAATCATAACACCAATAATTCCATATTGCATAGGCCGGCTCGCAGTATAAACCGGGTCGCCCTATCTGCTGCATACAGCAGGGTGGATAGATGAAAACATGCTACTTCTAACCCCTCCCCCATTGTCCTATCCAATTTCATTCTCAGGTTCCTCCCAACCTCCATTTCTGAAAATTACTCTACAGGTCCCACAACAGTTGTAGCTAACCGTGTTAACACTGAGCCGGTAAGTTCCGTCTCTTGCCATTCAGCTTCAGGCTTCTCTCGTTCCTTGCTTATACCCAGAATGCGAATTAATATAGGTGCTTTCAACGTTCACACGCTAAACAGATAGGTCAGCAGGCCGCTCTCGCACGAACGTTAGACTCATTGCACGTCGATGTCTGTTGTATCTCGGAAACTAGAATACAGGACAGTAGTCAGCGTATGGAACTAACAGC
>LUCH01000098.1:261934-340241 GCA_013368495.1 Paragonimus heterotremus | reverse complement strand
TCCGGTTGTCGCTGAAAGGAAAGGTATATAATGCCTATGTGCGTTCTATTTTGCTTTTTGGTTCGGAAACGTGGCATGTTCACAGAGAAGATATCAACAGGCTTGCTGTGTTTGACCATTGTTGTCTCCGTCAATTTGCCCATATTAAGTGGACTGATTGCGTGAACAATGTGGCCGTTCGCCGTCGCGTATTCCCGAACGCTCGGGATGCGCGATCAATTGGTCAACTAATCACGGTAAACAGCTTGCGGTGTTTGTGTCACGTACTCCGTATGCCAGCTGAGCGTTTACCGTACCGGGCATTATATAGTGAGACCACCAACAATTGGGTAAAACCGCGTGGTGGTCAAGCAACAACGTGGTCACGAAATATGAAGATTTTGACTGCTCCATTGAGCAAAGTAGGTAGGTGTCGCCTGCCTGGATGGGGTCCTCGTGATCACCCAAACCGCTGGTTAGTGACGCTATCCGAGATGGCGATGTGTCGCAGTCAGTGGCGTACCTGTATCCATACCATTTCTAATTCTTCCGCCTAGTCTTCTTTTATTAATTCTCAACCTTCCTAGTAACTTTCTTCTAGGATATTCCACGTCACTGTTGGGATGAGCGGCGGCCCGAGCCACAGTACCATTTGGTCAGCCTCATGACTGTTATGATGATGATGATAATGATGTGAAAACCATGGGGGAATTAGTTTGACCCCAGTCATTTCAAGGGTTCTGGCATCCATTATACTTCTTTGACTCATTACAGCTCGTGAGGTAAACAATAGGGAAGAACATGCAGGGTTTCGCCCTGGGCTGGGATGTATAGATCACATTTTTATCGTCCGTCAAATTCTGGAGCAACGTCATGTGTACCGTCGGCCAACAGTCGCCGTATTCCTCGACTATAAAGGTGCGTTGGATTCGGTGGATCGATCTACACTTTTAAAGTCACTTAAACGCAGAGGTGTGCCGACTAAGTATGTGAACATACTGTCGACACTTTATTCCCATACTTCGGCTCAGGTTAGGGTTTACGGTGGATTATCTGACAGTTTCAGCACCATGAGCGGCGTACGTCAAGGCTGTCTCCTTTCACCATTTTTGTTCAGTTTCGTCATGGACGGAATAATGGAGGACCGTCTACGACACTCGCATGATGCCGGTGTGGACCTCCTACCTGGTGGAAGGCTGACTGATCTTGATTATGCCGACGACAAGGTGTTGCTGTTTGACAACTTTCGGGCGGCACAAACAGCAAATTGCAAAGTGCTTCTGCAATATTGTTGTGCTTACGTAAGTTTAATGTTAGACAGTGAAGTCATGGAGGTTGTTGACCGGTTTGTATACCCGGGAAGCTGCATCAGCGACGGCGGCGGAGGTGTAGGGAATGAAATAGAAGCGCGTATTTTCAAGGCTAGGGCGATGTCCGCTAATCTGAGACACCTATGGCGACAGAAAGCTATTTCCCTGAAACTTAAGGGTCGCGTATATCAGACAAAAGTGAAGACTGTATTACTTTACGGCGGCGAAACATGGCCGCTCAGGTTAGAGGACGTGAACCGTCTTAAGGTATTTGGCCACCGGTGTCTGCGTTCAATCTTTCGTATCGGGTAGCTCTAACGAGTGACCAATGATGAGGTTAGGAAGCGGGTGTTTGGCACTGATTGTCAAACGAGTTCTTTTGTCCAATCACTACATTTTTACAGACTTAGATGGTTAGGTTATGTACTAAGGAAGTCAGCTAATCGTTTGCCACACCGACCACTGTTTACCGACGCTGCGGCCGACTGGCGTAAGTTGCGAGGTGGACAGATGATCACCTGATGTAGACAAATGAAATCATTCAAGAAGAGGTTTGCCGCTGTAGATCGGGTTCGTCTTCCGGGCTGGGGCCCTCGCGACTCGCAGAGTCAGTGGCTTGAGACGTTAGGTGAGATGGCGGCTAACCGAGCTCAGTGACGTGAATTTTGTCGTTGTTTGTCCGAGTTTTTGCGAAGTGAGTGCACTTAATGACGCGGGGCAATGAAGGCCGTGAGGAAGCTGTCTTGCTGATGACGTCTCACTTTCACTTACAGCTCGGTTGTTTGTTTGCAAGGTGTTGGTGTCTTGATGTTATATGTTTGAATGTAGACGTAGCTACTTTTGGTGGTCAGGTCCCCTCTCTCCTCCCTTTTTTCTTCTCTTTTCCTAAACAGGGTTTGTTTCTTCTTCATGATTGTGTGGCAATTAGGTATCAGTGTGAACCACTGATGTATTGCTGTCTATGATGAAGAAGGAGATGGTATACTAGTAGTTCCTGTCGTGTCGGATATAACGCAGGGTGTGTCAGCAATAGAAGGGTTTGAAATGGGTCTGACAAAATGGGTTGTGGCGGTCGAGTTGTGTTTTTAATGAGAGCCGGTTATCGGAGAGATACAGTTTCCTTACGACTATCTGGAATTCAAATGTGGGCATATTCAGGGTTACTCTTTAACGGTTCAACTTCTGCTAAGAGATCGTACTTGGATTTTCGGACATTCTTCCGATATATTACTGGTCCGGGCGTAACGAGCCACTGAAGCTGTCTGGTTTCTGCGGGCAATTTCCGATTATGCAGAAACATGCGTTTATGAGAAGTAGCGTTGGTAACAGTACACAGGAACGACCTGATAGCGTGCAGCGCGTCAGGGAGCACGTACTCCCACCGGTCAACATCCATTGCTTTGGAATGCAGGCGAAGAGAAATATTTTTCCATATAGTGCCATTGAGCCTTTCAACTTGGCCATTGCCTTGTGGATTGTAACTCGTGGTCCTACTAGTGGCCACACTCCGGTCGTGAAGGAATTTTCCCAACCCTTGCTACATAAATGTAGATCCTCGATCGGAATGAACGAATGAGGGTATTCCTAACATGGAAAAGAGGTTGGTTAATCGGGTAATGACAGTGGATGCAGATATATCTGGACAGGGAAAACCGAATGGGAAGCGGGAGAATTCGTCACTTACTGTTAGTATATAGTGATTGCGAGTGGAGGAGGGAACTGGTCCTTTGAAACCAACACTAAGACGTTCAGTGGGCTGCGTTGCTTTGATTAAATGGCTATTGGTTTGGTTGGGAACAGACGGAACATTGTTGAATAACGAATAGAAAAGTTAGAATACGACAATATATGGAAGGATTAGTATGATAGGGAAGTGGACAGTATGATGCAGAAATAAAGTATAAGTTGCTCGTAACGTTTTCTGGAACTGTCTCCTTCGCAAGGGAGTATCAAGAAAACACATGAATCTATGGAGATCACTGTATGCCCACTCCGCAAGCAGGACAACCGTCTCGGGCGTTCCTCACTTCTAATGGTGTTCGTCAAGGGTGTCCGATTTTCCCCCTTCCTGTTCAATTTGTCATGGATGACATTCTAGAAGGTGCATTTGAGGAGTCTAGTGAACTTGATGTTGAGCTTCTTCCAGGCGCTAGATTGATCGATCTGGAGTACGCGGAGGAAATTGTCTTACTTAGCCTCTCTGCCGAAAACATGCAGACCATGCTGAACAAGGTGAATGACCTGTCTGGCTTGTATGGAATGCGGTTTGCACCTTCAAAGTGCAGAGTGTTGCTTCAAGGCTGGGGCGTTTCCACTCCTTGCTTCCTTTGTTGCAAGTAATCTGCTTGAGACTGTGAACAGTTTCACCTACTTGAGTGTCACTATCTCGTCGACTTGTAATATTACTGACGAGATATCAGCGAGGATAACAAAGACACGAGTTGCGTTTGCCAAACTGCGTCATCTGTGGCGTCGGAAAGACGTTCGGTTGTCACTGAAAGGAAGAGTATAGAATGCTTACGTTACGTTCTGTTTTGCAAGGAAGATATCAGCAAGCCTGCTGTGTTTGACCATCGTTGTCTCCACCAATTAGCCTACATTAAGTGGGCTGATCGCATGAGCAATGCGGCAGTTTTCCGATCTGATCGTTTACCTTACCGGGCACTATATACTGAGACCACCAACAGTTGGGTGAAACCACATGATGGTCACGAAATATGAAGACTGACTGCTCCATTGAGCAAAGTGAGTAGATGTTGCCTGCCTGGATGAGGGTCCTGGTGGTTACTCAAACCGCTGATTAGAGACGCTATCCGAGATGGCGATGTGTCGCAGTCAATGGCGTACCTGTATCCATACCATTTCTAGTTCTTCCGGTTAATCTTCTTCTAATAATTTTCAACCTTCTTAGTAACGTTTTCTTCTAGGGTATTCCATATCACTATTGAGGAGAGCGGCGGCCCTTTTGGTCAGGCTCATGGCTGCTGTGATGATGATGGTGATATTGTGAACCAGTTTGATTGTACAGGGGCGAATTTGCCACTTCTGAGGTTCTGACAATTCCGTCAAACAAGTGTTGATGTTTTCACGCTGTGTGCTGGCGCACCAGTGCACTATCGCTGATCCGAAGGATTAGAGTTGGCTATACAACAATGTTCGCAGTCTAAAACGGTGATTACTGGTTGAAATAGTATTCAGAATGTTAGCCGTTGACTTGAAAATTTATTGATTCACTTGTCAAAAACTTGTCAAATGGCTTATTTTTATTTTGTTTTTTGTTTCGTTTACTAGTATTCACCGAGCTCATAGTGTTGCCGGGCAGCAGACTGGGGCCGTAAAATTATACTTAAAAATGCACTCCAAAGATTTTGGCATCATCGCCCTTGAAGTGCATTTTCCACGTTACTACATCGCGCAGACCGACCTCGAGGTGGCTGACGAATGTATTGGCAAATACACTAAGGGTTTAGAGCAAGAAGCTCTGGGACTGTGCTCTGTGGAGGAGGATATTAGTTCCATTTGCTTGACTGTCGTTTCCAATCTGGTTTCGCGATTGAATCTGAACCTTCGTGATGTTGGCTTCTTGGAGGTAAGTTCTAAGAGGTGACTTTACAGTTGTCTACATACTGTTGTGTTTTACAATGCTTTGCTGTCTTTGTGATTGTTGATAGTACAATGTACCTGTTTATTTATGTTCGTGATGACGCGTAGCCTATGCGTTTCAGCTTAACGGAACCACCGTTAGAGCTTTTAGACTAAGTCAGGTGACACTTTTTCGAGGGTACCAATTTGATTGTTTATGCCTCTGACTTTGTCTGTCATTGGTACATTCGTCGACACAAAGACATGGTACTTCATTACCTGACTCGAAGTGGCCTGCTTACGCAATTCGGAGTCTGCCGTAACAGCCCGTCAGCTGGATGAGAGATGAAATAGTTGAAATTAAATTTGACCTCAATGTGCTTGATGTGTTTCTCCGGTTATATACCTAAAGATCTGGAACATCGATGATTGGTGACACTGTTAGATGCAACGTAGCATCGGAGTCGACGACGATTTTCTAGGGGCTTTACTATATACTGAATTTAGCTTTTACAAACTTAATTGTGAAGAGTTGACCCCCTAGAAACTGAACACACTTGTGATAGCAACCCTCACGTCAGCCAATCCACACCTCTACTGAACAATAGGTCATGTATCTATATATTACCTTCACAACGAAATTAGTGCTTAATGCGGTGTGACGGCTTGCGCATCTCGATGACTTACTAGACTAAACTGGATAATGTGACGACCACACTGACTGAGTCATTCAGACCAGGCAGACCGGTATATGGAGGTCTGGCAAAACACGGTCTCTTAGTCCTCCAGACTGGGGGTTGGAAGAAGATTAGCATCTTTCTTCAGAAAAACTACCGATTTCTGCACACTGCCACCCACTTGCGGCCTTGCGGTAGAAGATTTCAAGCCAAAGGCTGTGGTTGAAAACCCTAACCGTTCTCCTGTTTGAGACTGGGTATCCTGACAGTATCTATCAAATTTATCTCTCAGGACTCTCCCGACCCCCATTTCTAGTGATCACTCTACAGGTCTCACAATGAATATAGTTAATCATAGCGATACTGTGCCGGTTTGTTCCGTTTTTTTTACTATCAGGCCTCAGGCCTTCCTCTTCCCTTGCTTTGAACTAGAATGTGAATTAATATGGATGCTTTCAACGTTCGCACTCTAAAACCGATAGGTTAACAGGTCTTTGTCGCACGAACGTTAGATTGGTTGAACGTCGATGTCTGCTGCCTTTCGGAGACTGGGATGCAGGACAGTAGTCAACGTATTGAATTAACATCACCCGCATTGTCTACCCAATACTGGTTATACACTTCGGGTGACTCCATGGTCATCGCTATCGGTCATAGCCGCATTGGTAGATTGGATTCCTGTTAGCAGTAAACTATGTGCAGCCCGCTTGGCAGGTGCTATTAAGACAAGCCGTAGATGCCATACCTATAGAAATCTTTACATTGTGTCTGTTTATGCTCCTATTGATTATAGTTACGTTGGTGTCAAGGGCGTTTTTTACTCGGATTTAGCCGCTCTCCTTCGGTCGATACATGGTTCTGTTATAGTCATTCTGGCCGGAGATATAAATGCCCGGATCGGCCGTCTTGGTGTGGCTGAATCTCGTTTAGGTGGGAGGTTTGGGATAACATCACATCGCTCAGATAATGACGAGCGACTGTTACAGCTGTGCACTCAGCGTGAGCTAATTTTTATCCGGCACTAGTTTTGAACATCGTTCACGTCATCGTTATACTTGGTGCCCACCTTCTCCGAATCAGGCCTGGTCTCAGACAGATCATATAGCTGTTAGTCATAGGTGGCGTGGTTTGATTCAGGACTGTCGTTCTTATTGGAACACCTACTTGGATTCAGATTATGCAGTGGTATATTATCGTATTGTTCTTACTTTTGCTGGACAACGACCCCACCGACAACAGCGGTTGGCTATTGAGAAACTGGCAATACCGTCGGTAAAACGCAAGTATCAGACTAGCTTTGATTGCTGTCTTGACAGTCTTTACGCCGTAGATCCTTATGGCTGCTGGACGCAGATTTCACAGGCCATTTATGAAACAGTTATTGTAGCATACTGCATGGGGGTTCGTGGGTTGAACAGACATTGGATCTCGGGGGAATCCTTGGATTTGTTATATGTTAGACGGAACATTCCTTCCGACAGTTCACATAAGAAGTTTAGGAGAGTTATCCTTAGGAAACTGAAACGTAGTCTAAAGGCTGATCACGAGGCTTGGCGAATGGAGAAATTGGAGGAAATGGAAACCGCCTTTGCCTCAGGGAACACAAGCAGACTATTCGAGCTTATCTGTGCTACTGGTCCAGGGCGACCATCTGTCAGTGAAACTATCAGCGAGGCAGACGGCGCTCTCATCTATAATAAGTCCAAAAGATTATAACGCTGGGCGGAACACTTTATTGGTCAATTTAGCCGGATTCTTGTTTTTGCTGTTACCACCACAAACTTGTAATTTAGCACCCTGGTCGGTGGATTTAGGGTTAGCCACTGAGAGAGGTCCACAATTGCATTTCTGCTCTCAGACACAATGAAGCTGCTGTTCCAGGTGATCTCGTGCCGGCTCTTTTCAAAGAAGGTGGAGCGACGTTGGTATATTCAAGAAAGGTATTAGGGGCTCCTGCAAAAACCATAGAGGAATTAGTTTGACCTCTGTCATTTATAAGGTTCTGGCACCCACTATACTTCGTCGAGGTGTAGGAGAATAAATGGAAGGACACCTCTGTCGACAAAGAAGTGTCTCTGTGAGACTTGTGGATGACATATATAAGGGGATAGTGGGCACTATTACGTAACGGCAACGAAACTTGGTAGCTCAAAGTAGAACACGTGAACCGTCTTCGGGCATTTGACCGCCGATATTTGTGTCCAGTCGTTGGTGTTGGGTGGCACCAACGTGTATGTAACGAAAAGGTTATAGGGCGAGTGTTTGATAGTGATTTTCAAACGAGTTACTTTGTTCAATCGTTACATTTGCACAGACTTAGATAGTTAGGCCATGTACTAAGGGTGCCAGTCACTTGTCTGTCATACCGAGCACTGTTTGCTGACGCTGCGGCCTATTGGCGTAAGGTGCGAGGTGGACAGATGATGACCTGATGTAGACAAATGAAATCGCTCACGAAAGGGTTGTCCACTGTAGATCGGGTTCGCTTAGCAGCCTGAGGCCTTCACGACTGGTGCGAATGTTATCGTTGTTTGTCCGAGTTTTTTGTGAAGTGAGTGCGCTTAATGACGCGGGACAGTGGATGCCATAAGGAAGCTATCTTACTGATGACTCCTTACTTTCACTTATAGCTTGATTGTTTGTTTGCAATGTCTAGGCACCTTGGTGCTAAATTTTTGAATGTAAACAACTGGTTTTAGTAGTTAGGTTCATTCTCATCCTCTTCATTCTCCTTCTCTTTTCGTATACGAGGTTTGCCTTTTTCTTCTTGGTTGTGTGGCACTTAAGTGCCAGTAAGAAACCGATGTATTGCTATCTATAATGATGATGATGATGATGATGATTTTTGTGAGATTGAATTTTGATCAACCGAAAGGTTGCTGCTTGTCAGATGTGGACCAGGTAACTCGTCTACCTTCATTGTTTTGCGGGGTTTTACGTTTACTAAATATTTCCGTAAATGTATCGTAAAGTCCCTTTGAATTGGGTGCACCTGCACTCTCGTTGGCCCTGGTAATTTTTTTTTACCTCAACTGTGACGAAAAGTGACGAAAAAGTGACGAAAAGGTGAAGTACGAACGTTTTGCCAAGAATACACGCACGTACGAATTTTGTATGCTTATATGTACGCGCATTTCCAAACCATAACTCAACCAGGATGCGTCTGTTTATCATCCTCCGCCTTCTCGTTCTCATTGTATCCGAGTCGCTTCATCTTCGTACTCAACTCTTTGTGACTCAACCACGATGCGTCTGTTCATGATCCTCCGCCTTCTCGTACTGAGTTCTTTGTAACTCAACCAGGATGCGTCTGTTCATCATCCTCCGCCTTCTCGTTCTCATTGTATTCAAGCCGCTTCATCTCTTGGTACAGCAACACCGATTGGTAGTATTACCTAACCCCAAAGAAGCTCGGTTTGAAAGGAACTCATGTTTTCGCCTTGCGAGTTGGTTTTTTTTGTCACCTTCTGACACGCGCCTTCCTACATAGCCAATTGTCGAAGACTGCAGAAAGTTAGTAATTTCTACGTCGTGATTGGACTGTGTGCGTTTATTTCAGAAGGAAGTTTATTACAAAGTTTTTTTGCTTGTATGCCTAATTGGGCAATAATGTACAGGATGGTTTGCAATACTAATCCCGCCTGGAATCAGAATGTTTGTGAAATGCTTTGTTTTCGTTCAGACTTATGACACTGCGGATGTTTACCGGCGGAGTAACCATCAAATCAAAGTAAATAGCGCAATTTTTTGCCGCTATGAAAGTGTTGGCTACCGTTGTTTACATGACATTTGATGTGCATGGGCAACAAACACGGTGTAAGTGCGATTGGGGCTTTTGCTCTTTCATTTACAACCACGTCAGGCAGGCCATGGGGGCACAATCAGACGAAAGGTTGTTGCAATCATGGGATTGTACTTTGCACTACTGACTGTATACGAGTGCCTTAGTAATGAGACAGCTCAGAACAGAACAGAACTTTTTTATAGCCTCAACACTGTTATCTTCCATGTAAGAAAGGAGCATTTTAGGAAATATATCTTCAAACAAAAAAATGTGCTGGTCTAATAGTGGTTAAGCGTGACCACCGGCATGTTATTTGCTGCGATCAAAACACATACCCTACTTCTTGAAGGCGTAATGTAGTTTCGTTTTATCGTTTGGTCAGAGATCACCTTCTCACGAACATAAAGTCCTCTGTTTGAAATAAGTGGCAGTAGTACACGAAACACCTATCATACAACACTGACAGTTAACCTGTGCGAGTAACAACACTGGAATAACCCAAACGAACACTGCGCAAAGATCCCGTCAGCTATGCGAACCTCTTGTTAAGAGGTCTGTTACAAGCGTGCACTGCAAACACGAAAGAAGTGGATTTCCATTGATTTAACAAAACTTATGAGCTATCTTCGACTAGTCCCCATTACTCCAAATACGACCGCCGTGATGTAAAATGCAGACTTACGAGTTGTATTTATATGTACATATATAACACGTAAGAATCCCAAGGAGTGATACACGTGCCACAGTATTAGAAAAAACATGTAAGATTAAAGAGGCGACAAATGTGAAGGGCCGGAGAAGAAAAAATTACAACGATTCATACAGAGACTCGCAACACAAGCCCCATTGATTTCTGTTCTTCGCCATATCACACAGCGTCCTCAATCCTAGGTGTTTTTCGAATCCCAGCCAGAAAACCGGGAGCGCCCTACTGAAGCAAGATTCAGTGTCATTGTCTGCATACCCGGAACCCAAGTCATTCGCTGACCACCAGGCTGCCACTTCTAGACTAACCCACCGCTCGCAAACAAGGCACGATTTGGCAGACGATGAGTTGACACTCGTAAGTTGTGGCCAAGCCAATGAAGCGTGTGAAACGAGATCAGTATGCTCAAAGACCAATAGAGTATCCGTTCTGAAGACACGTCGGCGAACTTCGTCACTGCTGACACGCTGTTCCCACCAAACACTGTTAATGCTTCAAAAACACTAATGGACGAAAACGGATGCTCTGTAAAGATCCTTCCCGCCAAAGGATTGCTCTTACGGTGACATTATACACTCAGCCTTCCACGGAAGGACTGAAATGTCGACGCTACAGATGGCGCAAGTTAGCAAACACCATCTGATGCTTTGCTATATGATTTGTGATTTCATCGGACACTCCGCCAGTCCTGGTATAATTCCTAAGATGCATAAACTTCTCGACAACTTCCAACTGCTCACCACCGAGGGTGAAAGTAGGCGCAGAGTCCTGCCACTTTTGCAACAGCGTATGACATTTAGTAGGTGCAAAAGCCATACCAAACTGGTGAACTAATGTTTTTAATCTGTCTACAATGTTCTGGGCTCCCTTGGAGCCCTCGCAGAGTAGGGCGATGTCATCTGCGTACCCAATATCTGGAAGTCGAGTGTCCGGGAACAAATCCACACCGTCATATTCGACGTTTGCCGGGGCACCTTCTAGGATCTCGTTTACGGCAAAGTTGACTACGAAAGAGGAGGCTGGACAACCTTGTCGCATCTCACTTGAGTCGGCGATACGCTGCCATAATCACTAACTTTGCCCTGACACTAAATTGCTTTCAGGATGTTCACATAATTCTCTGCCACACCATTCCTCGATAAACATTTCCATAGAGAGCAGCTGTGTCAACGGAATCGTGGGTTTCTCTGATGTCCAAAAACAGCAGTTGTTGGCCTTTTCTATGAATGGTGGGATTCAAGCAGCTGGTGAGTTGTAAAGATGTGATCAATGAAGCTACGGCCAGGGCGAAACCCAACTTGCTCCTCACCGGTATGTTTCTCGCGCCTGTCGCTTAGTCTACGAAGTTAAGTAGCTGCGAGAATCACTAACACAATGGGAATCCTGATTTTCACATCAGGTGAAGGAGCTCTTTTGAAAATGGAGACAATGTTGGTCAAACCCCAGTTGTTTGGGACAACTTCGCTTATTCAGAGTTTCTAGAGCAAAGCCGTTAGCTCTTTGACTGAGGCTGGACCTCCATCTACAAAAGTGCAGGAGGGAGTTTGTCTGGGCCGAGTACCTTGTGACGTTTCAGGAACTCGATTTTGAGAGACTTCTGTTTCCTAAAGCGGATAAACGTCAACAGACTTTTGAGCACAAACAGAGCTCGAAGGCTTTGTCAGTGACGTGAGTGGCCAGTTGAACTGCTGTTGGAAGCTCTCCGCCCAGCGTCCTAAACATCACTGCAGGTTACGAGTAGGCTTATCGTTGGTTTCACAGATTACCTCGCTTACACTTGGCTTCTTGCTACCAGTTGATCGGATAAAATGTAAAGACTTCCGAGGGTTCCCGGTATAAGCGGTCTGTTCTACATCCACCACCACTAGGCATATAGGATGTGGAAATGTGACGATGTTTCCTCGTTCTGCAGGCTTGTCCTAGCCATGGATGTCAACAGTTGATCAGACTTTAAAATGACCTAAGCAGTCATACTATATCCGTTGGAGTGAAGCTAAGCGTTTTGTCTACCAGGCCTTACGATGCTGCCATAGTTGCTCCTGGAGCTCCAGACGAGTAGCCTCGCGAGCGAGTTATACTCACTGCTGCATGGTATATTCCGGCGGGCGTCGAGCAGTTCTAGTGATTACATGAAGACCTAACGATTGACAACCGAATAGTAGTACCACACGAGGCAGAACCACACTTATGCATTGCACATCGTATCTGTACCCAATGTGCTTCAGTTTCGTCTAGTGATTGAAGACCTAGATTGGGAGCAAGCGCGCACAGACGCTTTACGTCTGTGGTCCTGCGAATTTAGATACGTCAATTTGTGGTTGACGACGAAATGGCCTCCTACCAAAACGCACATCAAACTTGACATTTACCAGTGCAAGATCGGAATCCACGCAGGTGATTCAGATTGACTTGAATTCTTGAAAACAGCCACATCATCGATCAGTCTGTGTCCACGACTGACCCGGTGGTGGAGTTCGCTAGGTGATGGGTGCTTCTTGATACCTTCGAGTCTGATGGCATGAAGACGGCTGTTGACGGGTATCCAGTCAACCACCGCGTTTTCCGTGTGTGTGCTTAGGACAATTCCAAAACCGGCTTGGCAAGTGGCCTGAGCTGTAGTGCCGCCAAGCAAGCGTACGTTGTGGCCGCACTGTACAGTGACTAACAGGGAGTTAATCTGTAGCAATGACTCAGAATCGTGAAGCCATGTTTCAGTAAAACAAGAGATATTGGTGATGAGAGTCTCCAAACTAGGTGCAAAGGCTGCCTGTCAACTTATTTGCCTAAGTATTCAAGCAGTGTAGGTGACAGGCGTGGATGGTGTTCTTGTGTGGTTGTGGTTCAAATAAGCTATTCGTGACCGTCAGACAAAGGAACCTTGTTGCTTAACACGCTGTCGTCCTGGATACGACTTTTGTCGCGAGCGGCACATGAGGCAACTCTCTGTTGTCTTCGCAAAAACGAGATTGAAGAATCGTCAAGTAAGCAGTTGTTTGATAAAGGAGGGCTAAAGGAGACAAATTGGTTTGGTGTGGTAAAATTTAACATGGGAGCAAAGCCGATCGCCGACACATCGGTCAAGCGTTGTGGCAGGAGGATATGAGAAAATTCGTGATTAATATAAATTCGAGTTCATAAATGTGAAAACAGAATACTTCTTGGTTTTCCAGGCCGAAGAAGAGTGCTGGTTTGAGGGGCCCCACTCGGAGCCTTTGGTTCGAAAGAATTCTAACCTGCATGGCATCAGGGCGAAGCACAGATTTCGCAGTCCATTAAGAGATACTGACCAGCAATAGTTCGATTCATACGTCCTTCGGATGGGGTCCATCCAGTCAGAATACTCAGTTCACCCTGCATGAGGTTACGACAGAAGCAGCGCAATACCTTGAGGATTCACCGACGAAGGTGGATCTGATATGGTAAATCTATCCAGCCAGGGTATCTAAGACTGACAGAGATGTTGTGACGTCGGCCTGCTGTTGCCAGGTGCCGGTGACCAAATTGGTTCATATGTTCTTCGAATGAGGTCTAGCCACTCAAGGTACTCGGCACACACTTACGAAGAATCTGAATAAAGACCGTGTTCCTTACTTCCTTGAGCTGGCGAAACAGATAATGAGGGCAGCTTCATCAGAGGATAGCCGGGTTATGTTTCTCCGTATTTGTGGTTGTACTGATCATCGACAGGTTGTTAATGTGATCATTTGTGAAAAAGATGGCACACGAGTTTACAACTTTCGACAACTTGGCAGATGGACTGAGAACTTTGGGGAACATTTCAACTAGCTTGAGGCTGCTCAGTCGGCTGTGGACAATAGAGATCGCGCGATTAGTTATGACATTCTCGACGATCCTCTATTGTACACCGAATTTGGAGCCTAAAATATTGAAACGTAATAAAGCCCCAGGTGGGGACTTTCTCTCCAGTTCTTTCCAAGGCTGAATATCTTTGTCTGATCTGACCACACTCCTCTTTTTCATATGTGAGACTGAGTGAGTGCCCCATGACTGGTGTCTATCAACATTCATTCCCATTATCCTTATAGGACGGGAAATCATATGATAATCGGTGAGGTACTATGCTTGTCCGTATCCAACCCAAGCTGCTCACAATTAGGCTTAAGTGTGAACCACTGATGTATTGCCGACCATATCATGATGATGGTGCTCACAAGTCTTACAATTTTAGAGCTTCTGAAATTCGGGGAACCAGATAAAAGAAGAATGAGCAGGTTCTCGACCTGATCGTGGGTGCGTCGCTTATATCCTTTCCTTGCGATAGATTGGGCATAGACATCCTTCTTCCCGGTCAGCACCCATGGTGTTTTTTGGACCTAGAGACACTTTCCGTCTCGGCCTACCGAAGTGCTCTCTGCGGCTGTCTGCATCGTAGAGTGGTCCCAGTGAAGTACGTAGTTTATTGAACTTGTATGCCCGCCCTGAGTACAGAGCGCCTTTATGGGCAACTTTCTCGAACGTTTTCCACTTCAGTTGGTGTTCGACGGGGTTTTCCGGTCTCCTTTTTCAACGTTGTGATGGACAGTATTCTGGAAGGATCACTCAGAAGTTTCGATGATCTCAGATTGGAGCATCTACAAGATGGTAGGTTGACTAGTGTTGCATATGTGGACGACATTGCTTTACTTAGTTCTTTAGTAAACATGGGGACCGTGTTGAACTTGTCAAATGATGTGACTGGTCCTTTTGGTATGCGTTCTCAAAGTGCGAACTGTTGTTACAAGATTGGATTGAGACTGACTCCATCTTTGCTATTGCCAACAGGCCACTGGAGACTGTCGATCGCTCTCCCCATCTGGGGAGTGTCATCCCGTCAGCGTGTAATATTGCTGATGAAATGTCAGCAAGGCCAACGAAAGCACATGATGCGTTCGCCCACTCCCGGCACTTACGACATCGCAGAGATGTCCGTTTGTATATTGGGGGTAGAGTTTGCACTGCGTGTGCGCTCACTTTTGCGCTTTGGATCACAGACGTGGCCCATCCGTACGGAAGATCCATATAGACTCCCGGTATTCGATCATCGTTTTCTTTGCCAGTTGGCCCGCATCAAATGAGTTTACTGTGTGAGCAATATGACCGTTAGGCGAGATAATGATAGTTCACGGATTTCATAGTTCGGGTCACACACTCCATAGACCGACGGACCGTTTGCCACACGTATAGTATACAGTGCGAGTGGTGATGGTTGGTGGAAATCACATGGTAGCCAGTCGATAATGTGTTTGCGGGTCGCGAAGGCCTGCACAACAATGCTTGCTAAGTTTCGGGTTCACGACCGTTCGCATTGTTGGTTAAATGTGCTGTCTTACATGATGGTGTGTCGCAGTCAGTGATGGGCCTGTGTCAATCAAGTTGTTTTCTTTTTTTAATTCCCATTGTTTGCACTTTGTGCATTCTTTTTTTCTTCTTCCACATACTTACACTTATTTTTTAGTCGATCACATCCCGGATTGCTGTCACAGTCGTCGGCAACTTGAACCATAGTGTCAACAGAGACGTCTCAAAAATGGCTGTGATGTTGAATTCAACTTAAGCGATCCTTCAGTATTGTGTTCGTTCGGTAACATATTCGATGTTGATCAGTCTGTCTACCTACGAAACTTACAATCTGATGGTCGACTGATTGCTTGCATGTTCGTTGTGTTTAGTCATTGTTAAAAATAAATCTCAGTCACTGTTATGTTTGTCACTTTGAAAATGCAGGTTTATATATCGAACCGATTTTTTGATCCGCCATTTGATTTGGTATATCTTCACAATTTGTATACTTTCTATAGGTTGGAACGGAAACTTTGATCGACAAATCTAAGTCTACCAAGACGGTGCTTATGCAATTATTCGAAAAGTGTGGCAACTTAGACGTGGAAGGTGTGGATGTTAAAAATGCTTGTTTCGGTGGGACAGCAGCTCTATTTCATGCACTCAATTGGCTAGAGTCTAGCGCATGGGATGGTAAGTTTTGTAACAGGCAATCCTCAGCATACATTTTTTCCTCTCTCTCCTCTTTTGTGTACACTTTTTTGTTCAAGTGTACACCGCTGGTGTTATTTGTACATATTTTAGAAGTCACGCAGCAGGTACTTTGGACGTATTTTTTGTGTTGTCTGTGTTTAACGTAAAAGTACACCTGATTTTAATCGTAAACTTGGAATTATTTAGTCATCGCCTTTTGACTTGCTAAATCTAATTAATTCATCTGGATGACCCACAGATAATTACCTTCTAGAACTGACAAATTCTTGACATGTGCTCCGGTCTTCTCGATACCTTGGTACACACAGTCCCTGTGTGCGTATGTGAGACTTTGCTTATGTGATATTCCAAGATTGGTTCTGTTTTATCGTTAGTGTTTCTAGGTGTTTGGTATGAAAAGCACCGTGTAAAACAGCGGTGTGGTTCATTGGCTTGTTTCCAGAACATGTAAATCCCATTACATAAGCTTCGCTGGCTCGGTCATGTTTTCGGATTGCCTAATCATAGCTTATTATGTTACACAATTTTTACACAACCTGGTGTATGGTGAAAGCAACAACCAGATGATCAACAAATCATGGATTCGAAGAATGGAGACTTTATTGTTAGAAGTTGATTTTATGAGATATTACTCGTTTTCAGTTTGAAGCTTGAAAAAGTTCTTTCACTTATTATTGGTTACACTGCCCCAAGTTAGCGTAATCGGGGTCGACGGAATGAATTTCTTCGAGACCAAGTGTTCGTCCGGTTCCATCGTTTAGTTGTATGTAGTTGCTTGTTGGTAAACACTCTCACTTCCATCATCGTCATGCGCAGGCGTTGTGTTCTGTCATACACAGAAAGGTATAACTTGATGTGATAAATATTTGAGTCATTTCCTGTCAGTCATACATTCACACGATTACACCATTGCTATGCTGATAGGACGGCAATGTAGATAATCAACGTTTCGCTATCTTACCATCACTTTGGGTCAGTTGCTTGGACGACTGAAGGAGGCTCAATTGCGAAAAATCTGGGCTTCGGCTAGATGTGAACCGGCAACAGAAACGTCAGGCCCAAGCGTCCCGAGCGTCCTACTGTGTGCGCTACGAAATCACAGCGGGAGCTGAGAATTTTCACAGTTGGACCCATTTAGTCTCCCGACCCACCGTGTCATATGAAATCCACCAAATGATTTAGCGGATTGACTGTCCATGTAAGGTTTCTCAAACAATTCATTGGCATTGGTCGATTCCAGCGTTAATCGAATCCAGCTGAGCTCCAGCTTTTCCGCAATTGGGTTTAATCTAAATTATAAAATCTGCCACCCTATTCATAAGTAATCCGATCGAATAAAGGCTTGAACCTGATGGAAGTTGGTAAATTGATCGTGTCGGCTAAGAGCATAGTAATGTACACCATCAGTGGAACCCTCGTCACGCAGCGCATGTGCGGCAGCACAACGAGGAAGCCACTATCGCTGCGGTGATGAGTGACGTATAACTAAGGTGATGACTGTTATGTGGGGCGTGATAAAAAACCTGGCAAATACTATAACGAACTCTGGGTGTAGCCAGACCATGCTACAAGGTGGGACCTGTTAACTGTTACAAGTGCGGAGACTGCGATGTTCGCCCACGAGTGTCCATGGAACAGCGACACTTTGGTGTGGTTGTGGACAAATGGAAGGCCGTACACTATACCACAGTGGATTCAGGCCTTTATGATGTTGGACTCTGTCCGCCGCTGCGATGGGTCACAGTGACCAACTTCAGCTTTTTGTCGGCCTAGCACTGCACGTATGGTGTGGATTGCGGCATCTCATCAATGTAAACTTCAGTTGTCAATGTAGCGGCGTGCTGTGCGACCGGAGTAGTAGCAGTATATGGACGATGGAACTGACGGATGCTCACAAAGTGAAAATGGTGAGCTAATTTATTCAGGCTTGAATTTATGAAATACGTTTATTCACTTCAAACGGCGTTATCAGGGGTAGACGTTCTGGTCCGACTTGGTCATAAAGCACTGAAGTTGAATTGACAAATGATGTTGGGAGTCGAATGTGGCAACCTTGATCATTCTCTGCATTATGGAGAAAAGTAGAGTTGTGTATATTTCTCAACGGCTTAATTTTCGTTTGCCCATATTATATGCACCATTACCCTGTTTCAAGGAAGGCTATCACTTCCAGCTTATAGCCAGGCATCTTTCCGCGGTGTTGTATAATATACAGCTTCGCCTGTGATTCGAACACACTGAATCTAAAGGGCAGACCTCAACACCAGACAAACTGGGAGCTGGAAGTGACCATGGACAATTTGTGCTCGCACTGTGTGGGACATGTCACCAAAGGGAATGTCGCCGCATTGTTGCCAAGGATACACGTCAGCTATGCAAAATAATGTGTTTGTTGTTCCGTATTTACATATACCTTTTAATTGACGTGTAACAAAATACGAATTCTCAGGCTAAGCGTCTTTTACGGTGGTGACACTAGCAAAGAGAAACCTGTAACCTGAACAACCTAAGTCGAAAGTGAAGCTGAGGATAAACGTACTTTATAAAATTGTCATCTGTCGATCTCTCGTAATCTTTGTTCTCAACATACAGTTGAAAGAACAAGCACATCTATCTGGTTTCCAGGTAGATACTTGGGGATTTTATGGCATTTTTTCTCACCTTTTTCCTGGTTGTCGTTTCTGGGGTCGATTGCCAACAATGCGTTCAGAGATACGTTTAATCGCCACTGCTTCTTTGAACGCATTGTCGTACGCGAACTTTCAGTGGCCATTTAGTGACCTGTGGAGGTGGACTGGGAGACTGACCAGATTGTCTGTCACATATGTGCATATCTAGCAAGATTTTGAAACTGTCGGTTTAGCCTTAACTACGGAGTTGGACATAATGTTTGAACGCGACCATATCTTAACGGTAAACCAGTTTTGCCTACATAGTGGACTGCCTATCTCAAATTTCGTTTGTTTTAACCCGGACTGCACAATTTGCAAACATTTAAATTGTATCCCACTAGGGTCCTTGAGTCTCGTTCGTCTACAGATACGGTTAGGTTTGTGTAGCCGAGGATGCGATCAACGCAGTTTTGCTAGTATATATGTGCGTGATTTTACGTTTGCTCGTACTGAGCATTGCTTTCTGTTGATTTGGACATTTGAAATGGTTTCGTTGATCCAGCTGCATTAGATAGTTCAGGAAGCCTAATAACAAATCGTGTTTAATCCAGTCTAAGTCACACTTCGACCAATATTGTGAAACATTCAGTATTCACATGACGGCTGATCTAGAAATCATGAAGGACGCTTAGCATAGATTACCCCAATCATATCTGAATGGAGAACAACACGGCTGTCACTCGCAACTCGCACTTCTATACACTGGCCGAACGTTCACTCATTCAGAGTAAATAAAAAGACGTTTTTAATGTTTGTTTCTTGGTACCGGTCGATTTTATAACCTGGAACAGTAGTTCTCTGAAATAACTTTGATAAAAGTCAACAGTATAGCGTAAAGGTGTCTTGTGCACGGACATTTCGTTCGAATCTCATTCACTGCTACAACGAAATTAGTGCAATAAAATCGTACACCAAGTAAGCATGACAACAATGGCGAATAATGTGGACGTGATAAGCGAGGTCAGAATGATCAAGAATCAGGAACAGATTTTCAGATGACGCAACACGAAACAGTCCAGTGGTCATGGAAATTGGGTGAGTGATGAGGAGAATGTCATTAAGTACTTTTAAACTAGATTGGAAACCAAAACCGTTAGAAGTGTACGTGACAGAAAAATGGAAACTTCAAAGAACAATGGGTTTTTGGAAATGAGGTAAAACTACCAGGGGAGAGACAAGTTGTTCTTGGACGCACAGCACTGGGTTTGTCCAACAAATTGCAAGAGCCTCAGCCGAAAAAAACGGGAAGCTGATGGGACATGAAAGTTGAACACTTCGATGAGATTGAATTGCACAATCTTAAAATGTTTTCGGAAGAACTGTATGGAGATGATAGAAGTGTTATAAACCTGTGGGATACAATAGTGAAATAGCTGAATGTGGACGCCTGTAAAGTATCCTTGCCAAATTCAGTGTGAATGAAGTAAAACGATTTGAGCGTCGTGTTTACTATTTTTAATAAATTGATTGAGAAGATTACAACAATCCTGGAGAAACCACTCAAGGTAACTGAAACGCTGCATGTCATAACATCCATGGGAGCTGTTTCTCTTGGTCATTGTTTCTCAAACGCGAATCTGAGTCTCCTGTATTGACCCCGTGCCCTGAATAGAATTCTGCATAAGTATAGCTTTCATATATTGAATCTCATGCACATTTGGTTACAGATTTTAGATAGGCCTCTTGACCACTTTTGTGACGTACAGCTGGACTTAACTCTCTCTCTCGTCCCTGTTAAAGATCATCTCTACCACGATGGGAATTTGAATAATGGTGTACATTTTCTGGAAACGACGTTATTCATCAACACATCGTCAACGTCCGATTAGATACCTCTAAGTGATCTTATCTGAATTTTCAGGCTTGTTCGCTTACAACTATGGTTTTATGGATTGGAAAACGCCTAGAGTGCTATGAACGTACACACAGTATGTGTAGCCAGTATCGTTTTGTGGCGAAAAGGCGTCCAATAAGTCACAATGTTTATTGTTTAACTCGCTGTTTACCGTGCTACGCGCGCACTCGCGTTTGTGGATCAGAATTACAGTCTACAACACCCCGTTTTCCGCTCACATGTGTGCACTTCTGCCCGGTTTATGTGTGTGATCGACGCCTTCTGTCAAGGCGTTTTCCGCCTGCCATCCCCCGTCTGTTGGTCCGAATTCGTTGGGCGATGGCTCATCCGGTCACTCGTGTTGTCCGCCGTTTATCCACATTGGGGTTTAACCATATTCTACGACCCTATCGAGATATTCCTCCTAGTGTTGTAATCGCGCCTCAGGTCTGGTCGTCCATCGCATTTTGCCTGTCATGTGTCGCCCTTTGGTCCGATCCAGTTGAGCGATGACCCATCCGGTCGCCCGTGCTGTCCACGATCGGCTCGCTGTGGGTTTTTGAACGCATCTCCCCACGTTCAGGTATTCAACCGAGTGTTGGAATACTCGCACCTCCGGTCTGATAATCCACTACAATAAGACTGTCTGATCGAAATAAGCCCTGAACGCATTAATGAATCAGGTTGATGTAACGCTCGAGAATGTTCGTCATTCAAACTTTTCTTATGAGACGACACCTCGGATGAGGTCGGATATACAGTACGTCATCCAAATGAAGATCTGCTAATTATGTTTGCACAGTTGTTAACTAATGTCGTTTTATCCTGTGACGACTTGCTTGATGAATTCTTTCATGCACCGGGTTGGTGGACATGACCTTTCATTTTTGTGGCTAGTTTAAAGCGGTGACTTGGTATTTCTTGATTTGGCCGCTAATGGTTCGACCCACAAGGACCTAGTACATACACGTTAAGTCTTAATCCTGCTATGAGGCCAAAATGATCGATGCTACTAACTGTGGTACTTTCGAACATGTAGCAGCATGTGACAGTTTTCAATAAGGAAACAGACCAATTTTTAGGCAGCCGAGGATTGAAACGCACAAAAAGCAAGCTGTATATTTTGCTAACGCCTAGGAACTCGAACATTGCTTGTAATGTGGTTAGCGCAATTTTACCCCGGATGTCGTTTTCAATCAGCATTCTCGATTCGTCTTTGGTTTTGCTTTGGTAAACTGTTGCGTAAATCGATTAGCTAACCAGCTGGCTAATGACGTACTTCGTAATTTTTCATTTGGGATTTTCCCTTTTCTTTCCAGCTTTAGCCATTCATTCGAAGAATACTGTTTCTATCCGTTCTCGTCTGGTTCGTTTTAGGCCGCCTAGCTCTTGTTGTTGCAGCGGACATCGCAGTCTATGGCACAAAGGCGACCCGACCCACTGGAGGTGCCGGGGCTGTGGCTATGCTTCTAGGACCGAATGCTCCTTTGGTTATTGATCCAGGTTCGTTCGAACTGCTTTGGGACTTTTCCAGTTTCATTTGACATTTCGAATTGTAAATCTTCCCCTTTCTACTGCATCATAAAGCTGGGATCTGCTGACAACTCTCCTCCTCATTCTACTGATGCACCTGTGCGGTGTTCGTTAAAATCATTAAACACTATTTTCAATCGAGAAGAACATAACTAGGTGATTTTAAAGCCAGATACAAAACTTGTATTCTTCTTAGCATTTTCAAACACAGGTACTTTGTTTTATATTGTTGTGACCCTTTAAAACAATAATTCCTTATATGTAACGAGAATTCTCATATTAGGGTAGTAATTTGTATGCCTGGTTGGCGCAAACACTGTCGAAGGGCATCGTCGGTTAGTTAGTTAAGCAGTCTTTCCGATTGATCTTTTCGTATTTACACGCTTCAGTTCTGATTCGATATCAAGGTGATGAACAACCTTGTTGATGCGATGAACTTGCACATTTTCTCCGTTGGTGAGCAATGTTTGATATCGGCGGTACGCTGTCGGTGTCCGTATCCATTTTTCTTATGATTCAGATTATATTACTTGAAACAGAAAAGTAGGCGTTTAAGTTTAATAAATTTTCCAGCATCCCTTTCCGTTTGCGATTTTGAGTTGGGGGCATCATTGTGTGGTTGAACCGAGTTGTTTCACGTGATTGTTTTGCCTCGCATCGTGGATACAAATTTTTAAGATTTGTCAAATAATTAAACAAGTTGCCGATTTCTGGCTCCGATTACGCAAAACCACTTCTTTGAGGCAATGTTAATCAATACTCGCACCCCGGTCCTGTGTACATAAAGTGTTGACTCACACATTTTGTCTGTCCTGGAACTGATGACAGTCTTCGTTTCATGATACCCCAATCGTTGATTGTTTCTATTGTTTTTGCCATCCGCATATCCTATATATTCTCATGTTTCACGTTCGTGACTGAAGAGAGTAAACGAAATGTTAACATCTCACTGCGTGCCTTCTATAATTGTTATTTAACTTGATTAAGAGAAGTTAATGTTTCGAAAGTCGTCGGTTGTATTCCTTTACAGGTCTCCGAGTGCATCACATGGAACACCGCTACGATTTTTACAAACCTGATTTGGGCTCGGAGTATCCCCGTGTCGATGGAAAATTGAGTTTACGATCTTATCAGGATGCCCTACTTGCGTGTTATGCGAAATACCGTTCTAAAGTGATCTCTCGAGGTATGTGACGTGTTTATACGCCTTACCGCTCACGAAGGCATATTGTACCGGTCTATGTACTTTCGAGTAATACAGCCTAATGTTATTAGCGTTCCTATTCTGATGTCACCAAAATCGTCTTTCAAAATGCTGAAGTTCTTTCATTTTTAGAGTACTTTACCGGCTTGACACCGGTGTCTGAAGTCAGATTACTTGATCAAAGGCTGTGTCAGCACCTTGGTTGTCTTTTAACTGTCTGATGATATTGCTGTTTTGCCGCTGAAAATGAGTCAACGGTACCTTGGCCAAAACACTTTATCTGTTGCTTACCTTGTCGTCCCTCTATAGAGCTGGTAAAAAGCATTCTCAAGGTCTGGGCGCGATTTTTAATTTAAATGACGCTAACGAGAGATTAACTCCATTATCATTATCCGGAACATTCAACTTGATTGTCTTCGCTTCCGGACGATTTCTTGGGAGATTCATCCATTCGTTTTATGCACCAGGTTTCGTTTCCGTTCTGTTTAAACTTTGAACATGTGAAGCTTTAACCGTGTAGTCCGATAGCTCAATGGTTCATTTAATCGAGATGTAGGACAGAAGCCCACGATAATCACTGAGACTTGCCTTCACCTTTGCTGACGTCCTTCGAGTTAACTGCCTTCTTTTTTCTAGAATCCAGGTATCGAAAGAAAGTAGTTGGTTTATCTCCATACCATGAAGATGAGACTCTTTGGGGACAACATTAACGTGTCTGTGGATTGCTGGTGCAATTCCTGGTGCATAGCTATTCTTCTTCACGCAGGATGGGGTCTCCATTACCGTTCGTGACAACGAATTCAGTGACAAACGTGCTATTTAAAACAAAGTGTATATACTTTTAAACAAACTGATTGGTATTACTCAGAAGGCGCAGACCAGGCGCGAAAATTTCAAAGACCTTTGTCACGACTCACTGCATTTTTGTATACATACACTCGCTTCTCAGTATCTATCGTCAGCCTTGTGGTATTTACCGATAGGCATACAGAACCCGATGGAATTGTGTTGAGTCAGTATATATTTGTCATTTGAGCGGGTCATGTGAGCAATGGGTTACTTGGTAACAACAACAAATTGCGTTTACTTTGTCAATGCACATAGGCAAAAATGTGTCATGTCTGATCCAGAACAATGCCTTTTACGTGTTATGTCGAGATCTGTTTCATGAAGGTTGAAGTCATCTAATTGGCTGACTCAGATAGACCGTACGTCAGGCAGTCGCAGATGTCAAGATTATTGTTATCGCTGTAACATGGTTTGATATTAGCAATGATTCAGCATGTATTTTTTTCCCTCTACGTTTCACTGGATGCAGAAGGAATGTCACACAGAAATAGTTACCATTCAACTGTTGGGTGTCCAGATTGTTAGGGGCATCAAGCAACAGGTGGTTGTGTAAACGGCTGCACTATACAGGAGTACATCACCATGATCAGATATGTTCAGTTGCGACTGCTGATTGCTGTGGTTACTATCCAGTTAGAATTGTCTTATCGGACTACTATTCAGGTTCTAAACATCCGTACTTGCATTTCTGTGTGCAAAACAAGCGGTGATTTGGTTTCTGTCTTGTATGAACCAAGGTGATAACTATCAGCATACTCATTCAGACAACATACGATTTACCTTTGTTATGAGCTTTCCACTGCTACGTATACGAATGCGCCTTTCGAAAGAGGCTGGCTGGAAGGTCTACCTGAATGCGAAGGGTGCGATCAAATGTGAGTGAGGTTCAACTTGAGAATGAGATTTTTAGACGATTCCGAAAGTCAGCTCAGAATCTCTCCCTCATTGCAACATGACGAACAGTCGTAACTGGCGTTGCTAACTCACCTTTTTTGTAGTTGTGCATTTTAATCATTGTGATGTATGTCCATTGTGTTCAATTTTTAAGTTTTGGTCCGGATCCTTTCGTCCTTAAGCCCAACTATCCGGCTCAGATTCGACAAACAATCCAACACTTAAAATACACTCATGGTTCCCTATGTTAGTCCTATTCAACGCTGTCTGTGACAGATTGAACGAGTCGTTATTTGAAGCGATTGATTATGGATGTACACTAAATCCACTAAAACCAAGGTCCCAAATTACCTCTGTGCTTTGAGAGAATAAATCAAGATGTGAAATGACCAAAGCTGAATGATCCACTCGATTAACAGTAAACTTGTAGATATTACGGTACATTGTCACTGTGTATGCCAGACATAAGAGAGGAAGCAAGTTAGGAAGAGACACCACTGAACTGTTAATCAAAAAATGTCATGAACAGCTCTTTCAAAAACAGTACACCGTGGCTGTAGTTGAGTGAGTCATTTTTTGCCTATGGTGTTTTCGGCTTTTCGGTAAAGGATCATTTATTTTGCCAGTATGCTTTGGAATATTTACTCTAGTAAGATAATTGTCAGTCGAGGACAGAGACTACTGCATGGGAAAAGATGATTGGCTCTGGAGCACCATGCATCTCTCCTGATGAACTGTTTCAAATTCCGCTCCCATCTATCACACTGAGAAGCATAACGACATGATCCAACACTGCACGTGAATGTTAGAGAACATTCACTCTTACGGATACAACTGAATTGTGATGGATATTCTTGCTTATAAGGAAATGTATGTGAAAACCACCAATAGTGGCTATCGGCCATATTCTAATGGGTGCCAATTTTTGATGGACATTGAAGATGCGGTAATAAGCTTGTCGATCGGAGGGGCAATTTCGCATACAGTCTCCCATAAATTAATGTGTTATTGATAACACTGTCATTTGGTTACCATACCTTTCCGCGTTATTGTATCTCACCTCGGCCGAGGGCTTAATGGTTTGATTGAGTAGATGGGCTGAGGTTGATGACCATCCCAGCAGTGCCAGACAGACTCAGTGCTAAAAAATTCCGTACTGTTGGTCGTCCGCGGATTTTTCTATTATGTGACACCTGCTCTTTTGATGTTTTAATGTGAGAATGTTGTCTGTTATATTATGTTATGCTATCTGATGATATTCGTAATATTCTTAGTAGTTCCACTGTAAAATTAATGCCACATGTATCGGTCATGACAACTGAACGTTGATATCAGGTGTATAGGTAGGCTTATCACCAATAAACGTTCCACAACAACGCTTATTTTTGACCATATGAATCATAAGGCAGTATTGAAGGACGCATTCTGACTGCTGTATTGCCGTTTACCGTCGAGGTACTGTGACGTCAGACTGTGTAACGACCAGACAGCCCATTCTTATGTAACATTTCAAACTCAGTAGTTGTGCGGTCAAAGAATTGCATCTGCACTGCCGGAATTTGGAGCCTCGGTGACTCATGACCTACTATTTTCTGTTTTGTCTGTGCTAACTCTGAGATTCATCAGTTACTCCTACTTTTAACTTTCTACGAGATGTTTGTCCAATTCATTTGTGCGCGCACCTGTCCTTCAATTATTGGTACCGTGGTTTGACCATGTTGATGCTGTGATTGGTTGATCCTCCTCCCCTTGATTACGACTGTAACGAACAGCTGCTTTGTTTCGTTTACGTAGGCAGAAATCCATTACTGCACATATTTGCAGTGTTCTGCATTTTAATGACTGTGCATGGTACGTGACATTTTTGTCCATTGCGTTACTAATTTAAGAAATTGCGACAAATGAGCCTTTTATGTTCCAGACTTCTGGATTGTGTTTGTAATAATCCGAATGCTCTTTTTGTTATAGTTGACATTTGGAATGACTACTTTTCTGCCGTGTGATCTGATGGTCACTAACTGTAACATCGATCGCCATCAATTTGATGTAGAGGTATACTGGTTTCCATTGTCCGCGTTCTATTCTATTTGATCGGTTCAGTTTGGGATCTTCAAGTATCTGTCAAACACATTCCGCATCAGCATTTATGTCCGTCAACGTTGTTCACTTTCCTCATGTTTGCTCAGTTTTTGGGTGAATCGACAAATGAGTGACTGACTGCTGCAATCGTGGAATTCAGGCATTGAAGTTCTATCCCTTTCAGGAGAAACTGTCGACCTCTATTACGGTGACGACAGCGTGTTTCTTTTTGACAGATTACATGAGGCATACTCGTTTGACAGTACTTTCTATTCTGACCAGTACTTTGTTATTCAGCTTACAGTTTCTAATTGTAGACTGTTGATTTAGGATTTTGTTCGTCCCGGTAGTCATACGAGAGTTTGTGTACTTAGAAAATGGGAAGCGAAGTCACAACTCGTGCTTATTGCAGTATTTCCCAACTTGCTACTTATTTGGCATCACAAACACACCCCATTTGTGATCGAGTGTCATGAAGGACTACGGCTAAAATGGACAAAAGATGTAACCGTTTCCGAGCATGCCGGACGTGCTGGAATCTTTAATGGTCGTTTGCACTTGTCGGATGTCTGTGTGTAATCAATGAGAAGTTTTGAAAATGTACTGTCACTGTGGATTAAACCAGTTCACTTATTCGAATCCTGGCTATACACAAGTTTAGATGGCTAGGTTTTGTAGAAAATATGCGGTTCATTGCCCATCACATGGTGCATTTTGGTTCCTCAGTACTCGATTAATTGGCGTAGGTTGTGAGGTGACCAATCGTTGGCCTGGTAAGCATAAGTGAAAATGGCCAGCGGATAGGTGAATTTTTTTTAAAGCATATAGCGTTTCCCTAGAAAGAACCACTGTTTGTGATCGAGGGTCACGTATGCCGTTTTGCTGATGACTCCTTACTTTCACTTATAACTCGGTTGTTTGATTGCCAGATGCAGGCACCTTGATGCTGAATGTTTGAATATAGACTAAACTGTTTTTGATAGTCAGGTTCCTTCCCATCCCCTTCTTTTTTTACTCTGTTCTCATACAAGTTTTTTTTCCTCCGTGGTTGTGTGGTAGTTAAGCATCAGTGTGAACCACTGATGTATTGCTGTCTATGATGATAATGATGATGCCGTTTTGCTTTGCAGTCTTGCGCTCACTTGCAACTCGGTTGTATGTTTACAAGATGCTTTTATTCTCATACTCTGTACTTAAGTTTGGACACAGCACTTTCTGACTTTGGTCTTTCGCTTTAAATTTGTTTCTTTTCTAGTTCGCTTACAAACGAATATTACCACCTACCACTGATGTATTGGTGTCAATGACGATAGTCTTTCAAATAGTGGAAGTGACGTGTCAGACGTTTGGTTCATTCCCACTAACTCTTTATGTTAATTTCAAGTTGAACACCACTCACATTTGACCACAGTCTTCGCGTTCAGATATGATTATTCGGTCGTACCTAGTGTAAAACCAATGGCACAGTTAACACGGTTACCTCATGAAAGCCTGGCCGGAGTTCTAACGCCAGACGTGACAAGGATATGCACTACTGACGAGCTCTAACAAGAGCGAAACTTGAGTCTAGTCCTTCTTTTTGAAAGAGGCTGACTGAAAAGTTTATCTGAATGGGAAGGCTGCAATCAACTGTGAATGCTGTTCAACTTGAAGTTAACCCAATCCCCGACTACTCATCAATAGTCTTTATGTTAAATCAGCGCGGCGTTTTGTCTTATGCTGGGTCAAGGATACCAGTTTACCTGTGGCTCTTGGGTGTGTGCATACAAACAGTCTTGCCTAACTGACCTCACAACTACCATGAATGTGATGAAATGGCTTTATTCTCCGTTGCACTCACTACCATCATTTCTGTCTTCTTCGATTGCTGTACAAAGTGTACCAAGTTCGCTTCCGCTTAGTTCTTCTGTACGATTGATTGTTTCGCGGGTCTACTCGTAGGTGACAGATCACCAGACTGTCTTGTTGCAAAGTGCACACGTACCTTGGAATCGTTAGGTGTAACGAAGTACAGTGGTCGCTGATTGATAGTGTCACTATGGGCTGCTTCTCATTCGGTCCTACGTTTCTAACTTTGGTCACAGCAGCTCTACCGCACTGTTCTGCAAAAGTACTCCATGATGTTTTAGTTTGATTTGGTGAGCCACAGTAGGCTGCTCGAAAAAAGCACACCTCACGTGTCAGTAATAATGCGTGTTGTGACTGTGGTTATGGTGGCTTCTACTCATCTTTATCCTTTAAATTCGCGATATCACGTTCCATGCAACGAGCAACCGTTCCGTCAAGTGTTCCGATCTTCTGACACTAGTGCCATCAGTTCGTAAACATTGTTGGTTAGTGCGTAAGCCGTGGTTGGGTGTTCATAGTACGCTGTTCCAGAAATACACAGACCCCATAATGTATATATGTGATGTGGCGCTGTCCCTTCTTCAGATTCCCAGCTTATTCCGTTGCACGGCAGTAACAGGCTGATTCGCAACATATGATAGTCGATTTTATCACATGTTGTGTTAAACGACTAATTTGTTTCTTTTGTTCATCCGATCGGCTTTCACACGTTAGTCGATCCTTAGTTCTTTTGAGTAGTGGGAGTCGTTATTCACTACGCTACACTTCTTGCTCCTCTAAGTATGCACACTTCTGTATCCACTTGGAAATTGCTTTATTAACTACACGCAACGATATTTATCGTGTTGCGTCCCACTTTTCGACCGCACACGACTGTCTTTCTTGTATGCACCTGAATACCACTTGTTGACTTTCTCTGTGGTTTTCATTGTATGCCCTAAGAGTTCCGCACGTAGTTGGAGCGCTAGAGAGTCTCCTTGATCTTGCGTGACTGGGGAAAGTGGCTCCCATCTTTTTTGTGCATAAAGCCGCGATTGCGCAATGTCATGGTAGTGTTGTGCGTTGATGGCTTGATAGACAACTGTGCGCGAGTATGAATCAGAGTCTTCCTCTGCTACAGTCGTACAGCTTATAGCGAGAGGGCAATAATAAACGAAACGTCTCGACCGGCCGACCTGATGGTAGAGGGACGGAACGGCAGAACATCATTGCTACAAATACCCTGGGGCCACACGAACAAAATACCCTATTTGCGTCGGCGCGAGTCCTTGGAATTAACTTCCAGAATTTAGGTAATGGTTAGGTCTGGAAGCTCGCTTATCTTTAAGAGCAACATTCGTTAGGATTTGATTTTCGCTCTGTTAATCTCCATCTTTTTGTCATCAGCTGTGTTTGAGGTGATGTTTCTATGCTCCAACTTCTTTAACTGTCACTCTCATTCTGCATCTTGAAATAACTCCGTCCATCTTGTATAAACCGTCGACTTCTTTTCAATCCGTTTAGCTGTTCGTTTGCAATACAACGGTCTAGACAGATGTAGTTGTTGGTCCCATTTGATTTGTCACAAAAATCTACCGTGATGCTTCTTTGATCTCAGCAGCCTTACTAAATCTATGAATCAACAGTTCAATTGTAAGAGTTACAGTCTTAGGCAATAACCTCTATTACTGTATGACATAAGTACTTACCAACCAATACTTGTGACAACAACAGATTCATGCAACTGTGTTCTCTCTTGTGAAAAGTCTATAGATGGGTTCAGTTGTTACAAACCACTTCAAATTCCTGTGTATTCATTACCAACTAAAAGTGCGAGTTTTAACAGTTCTATGTTGATAGAGATAATAACAACAGTAATCATAACGAGAATAATGATGTACTGGCTGTGTTCAGGATAATATGTTTGATGATACGAACACTATTTGTCATTCCACCACTTTTGTGACATATCTTCCTCTCTGTTGCTTCTTCAGGTCTCGCTTCTACAGTGTCCGTCATCACTCAACCCCACCCAGCCCAGGCTGCAGACGGGTTAGGTCATGCTATTGATTTCGTCTGCTTTCACAGCCCATTTACACGGTTAGTACGGAAAGCATTTGGTTGGTTGGCGCTGGATGATGTACGCCAAGCCACGTGTGTGTCAAATGGCGAAGGATGCAACGGCATTGGTCGGAGTGATACAAGCCGATTGGATGCTGCCGTTGTAGACTCAATTTCCAGACTGGTCCAACCGGACAGTCCACCGTGAGTTTGTGGCAGTAAAGTAATTGATAAATGTCATGACTGCGTAATTCGCCACCGGTCGAAACAAGTTGACAGGTTTGTTCGTTATTCAGAACACACATTTATTACCTGAACGCACGTTTCTATGGGGATTGACCATTCCGGAAGATTCCACAAAAGCGGGAACCCAAACGCAGACTTTTTATGACGAATTGGCGGGCTAGCAATTCGAGTTGTTTCGCCAATTTGTGATTGCCTATGAGTTTATACTCAGTCCGGCTGTTAACCGGTGTTCCGTCGATAATTGTTCGGATTTTCATCTCGTTTTTTATCGTCTTACGTTGGTTTTGATTCCCTCAAGTTTGTCGTGTATGTTATCTCTCTCATAACGTCTTTATACAAAATACGGGTCCCTAAGGTTGCAAATCTGGTTGACGCAAAAGGTTCACGTTTATTAATTGTCTTCTCAGCGGCAATCATTATTACTACCGCTGATCAGTGCGATTGCTCTCCTGAACATACATCATTGGATAAAAAATCACCGGAGTAGTTATCATTACCTAGTTGATTTGGATTTCACATGGACCGGACACGACTCTGGTTCTGCCCTTTTTACTTATGCACTTGTTGAGTACCCAGTCGCTCAGACTGAATGAAGCATCTTTTACGGTTATTTTTGCTTGCTTCTTCCTATCGATCGACTGAGCAACCTTTGTCGAATACCACTAGGTTAACAAATCAACATTTTACTCAGCTCAGTGCACCTTTATTGAGCTCAGCTTGCTGATTGTCATGCCAAAACTTGCGATCATTTACAATGTAGAAGGTAGACTGATAAGTATTGATTTGACCGTGAGTGATTCAGTGATCACATGAACACTCGTCATAGTTCAGTCGATGCTTGGGCTATTCTCTGGCCAACCGTAAGATGTAACCTTGTCTTTCTCAATTCCACCGTCACTGGTTTGGTCTGCAAAGAGGTGTTGCAAGAAAATTTGCTGTTAATGTCTTCCATCCAAATTGACGGGATATTTTAAAGTGATAATGTTTTGACTAATCGGCAAGGCAGTCCTACGAGAAAACGCTACTAAGAGCACTGCTCATCTTTTGTTCAATTGCGTGCGGTACTCGGGATATGCTGTCTAGCTGAGTGACAACATGGCTTCGCGTGAATGTCGATTAATCGATAACTGCGTGCTATTCAACATTAGCTATCGAAGTGGCTGATAGTTCCAATTGAACGTTTGGACGTAAGAGTGAATCGAATCGAGAGCGCTGCCACTTACCATGTCCTGTCCGAACGAGCTAGTCGATGCCAGCGGACTCTGACAATTCGTGTACATTCTGCTGACCGGGCACTCGAACCCATTATGTTGAGTTTTCGGTTTAAGAATGTACTGATAATAAGCTTGATGATGCAGTTTGGAGTGTCAGACTTTCCAATGTGATTTTGTCAGTTATCTACAACTTATTATAAAAGTGACACGAGTTACAATTCGTTTGAATTTAATGCAGGTTAGGAACACGGTACACCTGTCGAACGGGGTTGTCGTCGATCCACGTATCATAAGAGGTGTGATATGTGAGTAAATGCTCCTGTCAGTTGTGGGGATAAATGAAACACCATGTTGCATAAACCTTGGATCTGCTGATAGATGTAAGTGCCAACCCCTGAATGCACAAACCGAATAAGTGACAGAGGTAAAGAGTGTAATTGCCCGCTCACTGCAAGCATCTTCATCGTTCAATCGGACCGACGTGGTCAACTCATCTAGCATTTACAATCATTCGTTCCCTTCTCGGCCGTGTCGTACGATGCCTGCTCAATCCATCTTCAGCGAGGCCCAAGTGTTTGCGTTTCATTGTACTGTGTGCGGAGACGTTGATGGCCCAACCGAATCAATTTGACAGTTGTTGACATGTAGCATTCACGAAGGAGTCGGAGTGGAATAAAGGATATTGCTTATTATCAAAAAGCTATACATTTGTAACTAATACCTTTTCGGCTTCCTTACGCACATTATGACATTATTTAACTGTCATGAGGATTCTATCAAAGCATCTAGTACATGTACGCCTTCTGACTGAGTCACGGATAGCAAAAGTAATTTGGATGTTGAGGCTGCTGCACTTGGCATGGTATTGTTTGTCCTCGTATAATTTGGATAGATGAATACATATCCACTTTACATCATCGTGATGGAAGATTCCGGGAAGGACAAGCAGCCAAGTATCTGCGAGGCAGTCTACGTTTATCAGCTTTCCTTTCAGATCAGCTTGTTACGATGGCCAAAGCCAAAGGAAACTTGCGTATACATCCCACCACAAGTAGTTTGCATGGTATCACTTTCAGTTTCCACTCGTACATCACGTGTCCAATATAAACTCGAAAGAATTAAACCAGGATTGTCGACGAGGTGTTTGTTATCTAGCCAACTGATGGTTAGAGATATCATGGGTTAGTGTGCAAGTGAAACCCCCATCTTTGAGTGACGGAAACTGGAGAGGCCTCACTGGTAAGATCTAGGCTGGGAAGAAACTGGAAATCTAAGGCAAGAAGCAGTTCACTATAGAGCTACATATTGTTGCGCTCTAGATTAGACGGGGAAGATAAGCAAGAGTTTGAAATCGGACCAAGTGGCTGACAAAACATTCATTGTATAGTTGAGCCGACGAAGCTGAGGATAAAAGAGTAGAAGGTCACTTTGACCCAGCTCTGTGAAGAGGAGAACGGGTGATTTGATCGGCGACGGCGGTCGCTGATTGACACGAACAAAGAAAAAACAGACGTAATTTATTTGCGCCTCTTCGCTTACGGTGTACCATGGGTACTGTGATCATCTAACAGTCCGAGACGATTTTCAGATTTGCGGCCGTGTTTATCTTAAATTCACATGGTTATATCATCACGGCCTATGGCGCTGATGGTTCTCTTGCGTACCGCGCGCTTCATTTCTGCACCCTGCAGTTGTTGCTCACTGTACCTCCGGATCGTACTCCTCCAGACTATTTGGTTTAAATCCACGTCCTCATGCTCTAAAATCGATGTATTGCAAAGCGAAGGACTTACTTGGATAACATCCTGATATCTCAGTTTTTAATCACCAGAATCTTGTTTACCTGCTTCCACCTGCCCGTGCGGCAGATGCTTCGGAATCCGGCCTTATCCCATCGTGAGGACTTGATCTAGCCAACGAGGTTGACTGAGCATCAATATTGGCTTCAATCGCGTCCGTTTCCACTCGCCGAAGTACCTCAGTATTCGGAACCATATCCGAATACGGAATACCTGAGATGCGTCTTAGATATTACAGGTAGAAGCGGCTAAGATACTGAAAATTCCATTTATAAAGTATCAAAGTTTCACTTCCATACATCACCGTTGGACGGTTAACAAGCACTGATTTCCACCTTCAGGCTGCGATTCCCCTTGACGCTTCTTTCATTACGTCTGAAAGTAACGCTGACCATCGCCACTTAAGCTCACAACTCGCGGTCAACGGACAGATCTGTCGACCGATTGCTACCCAAATAGCAGAAGTCTGTGCATTTATCTATACTATCTCCCTTGATTTGAATTTCAGTTGCATGCTCAGTCCCTCTGCCTCGAGAAGGCTAAACAAAAGAAAATGTGTTACCTGTATCGATATCCAAACCAATTTTATCTGCCGCGGTCATGAAAGCCATAACCACTCGTTGCTGCCTGCAAGTGGCACACTGTCATGTGCGAACGGCAGCATGCGGATTGTCGTAGTACGTAGCTGAGTTTGGACACCGAAACGGTTGGCAGCCATCTATGCGATATCTTACCTGTACAACGTCCTCAGAGTTCTGAAATGGAACCATTAACGTTGCTGTCACATGTGAACTAAATGAGTTTGGGTCCGGAGCACAACTCTTCTTTACGCCAGTGACAATGTTAGCACCATCATACGATTGTACCTTCGGCTTCATGCCCACATGCAATATTTTATCTGACTTGAGGAACATACTTGGAAATCGAAAGTTCTCAACCACCACGGAAATAAAAGGCCTTAGTAAAATCCACAATCAGAGCATACAGCGACTGGCTACGTTCACGACATTTCTCGATCTGTCGACGGGCGTACGCCATATTGCTCTCACTGTGATTCACCCGAACTTCACACTGCTCCTTATGAACATCGGTCTGCAGAACTTCTGCATGTAGTCGGTTTAACACGGTTCTTTCTAGCACCTTTCCGGCACAGATAAGCTAACTGATACTCCGAGAACTCGGGGCCCTGCTTACTAGCCTTACCTGAAGGTACGACCAAAGCATTGGTAAATCGTTTGAGAATAACACAACCTTACGAGGAAGTTGTAATACTCTACGTTTTAGCCATCTCGGATGGTTCTTCTCAGGAGTATTTCAATCGAAATCACACGACCAAGGCATTTTTGAACCTTTGCGGGATTATCTTCTGCTCTCAGATGCAGTGAACTAACTGGTGCAAAACTCGTTCTAAAATTAGGTCGCCGTGCTTCAGAATTCTCCTCTGGAAACCCATCTTTGCCTGCAGCCTGTCCGTTTCGCAGCTGTCCACGAACTCTCTGACCTGTGGTAAATGTGGAACGAGATCAAGTGAAGAGTCGCTGTATTGTTGTGACAGATTATTCATGATCACCCGTTCAATGATAACTGACCGGTTTAGTCAACTATCGGAGTGCTTGCCCCAGACTTACGCGATGTCTTCCGATTAAGTGCACGAGATGCCAGAATTCCCATCAATCAGTGCTTTATTAGACCGGACGAATGAGCTACAAGTTGTCTTAAGCGAATCGTCAACATCAGCATCAGCTCACTTTCTTTTTCTCTCCTCAGTCGTCCTTGATTCCACAAAGCTTTTCGGTGACTTGACGGTTAACATTCCGGAAAATGACTCCTTTGGCTTCATTGTCCGTGTCGATTGTGGAAACATCAAACGCCTCATTCTTCTCTCTTATCATGCTAGAGATAGCTGCATTCTTGTCGCTGAACCAGTCCTGGTGTTTCTTGCGCCAAATACCGGTTGTTTCGGTGGCTATCGCTGGGGTTTGTTACTTGAGGTGGTGCCACATACCCCAGGGGTTAGTGGATACGGGATTGTATTTGAGGTAAAGAGCAACTGCACGCTTAACCATCGTCCTCATCTTTGAGTTCTGTAATAGGTCAGCATCTAGTTTCTGTCATTGTTCCGACGATTCACATTGAACAGGCTTGCGAACATGAATAAACAATTTTGTCGTGCCCAGCCTATGATCCATGCTGCATTCAGCTTCGCGCATCACTTGTGTGTCACGTACTTCGCCAATGTGGCACTGTCACACGATCACATAAGAAAGTAGTGATAGCCGCTTCCTGGACGAGTCCACGTCGTGATATCGTTCACATTCGGTTAGAATCGGGAGTTTGTGACAGTCAACTCTTGAGTAGCCTACAGACGAAGCAGACGGTCGCCGTTCTCATTGATCACACTAATGCGTAAGGTGCGTGGACTCCCGGTTAGGCTGCTGAGTTGCACTCATCGCTCGTCAGTCATCCAGAACAGATTGCCAATCACTCACCGGTGTTGGCTAGATTGTGTTGGACGTATCTAATCACAAAACTGATCCTTCGCATCACCACCTTGCGCTGTCCCACTTGCGGTTTCACTCACACAGCACTTATCCAGTGTAAACCCGAAGGAATAAGACCGGGAAGTATGTGAGTAAGGCTTTTGTATCCAGCCGGCCACACACACTCACGTGCGCACACTCATTGCAGAATGCGCCGTTGCACGCATGCACGATGAGTTGGGCATATCGATCTCATCCGCATACCTGGTATGTTCAGTCAAATGAGGCCTCCCATGTCGCTGACCATAAAAACGGACTCGGTGCGTACGAATCTGGCTCGTTGTCGTGAGTTCATTAATGATACACCTTCTTCGATGGACATTCTGCTCGCTAGACGAGAGTGCTGGGCAGTGTTCAATGCAGTCGAATAATGCAGCTTATTGTAATTGGAGTAAAGTTGGTTCGACGAACAGTCTGTTTTCCGTTATTCATCATCGGGCCAGTTGCATAACAGTAACATATGATTGACTATCCTATATCAGACTCACTCCATCATCGTTGTTCATGTGGCAGTGCAATTACTTATCTTGTCCGGTATTTTTTTCAACGAGCGTTTTTCTTTTTATTGCTGTTGTCGCGTGCACACAGTTTAGACGTTCGCGAGACCGATTCTATCTGTATGAAAGCGACGGCCGACCTGTTCGCGGACCGCGTGGAGCCAGGTTTGGTGTTTGCTCGGCAGGTAGGCAACATGTACACCGCCTCGTTGTACACTTGCCTGGCCAGCCTTCTACTCAGGTAAGTCGTGTGGTTGCTTACACAGTGTTCACTTGCTCTGTGATTGTTTCCTGTTAAATCTTGTGCGATCTATCGCAGAGAAACCGATGGGTTTCTCTCCACATACTCAAACAATGTTTTTGGAACCAACTTATTTTCTGTCCTTATAACGTTTCCGTAGTTTTTGTTCAGCTGTGGTCAGTAGGTCGCAACCAGGACGTTCACTCCGTTTCATATGATCGTGTTAGAGCTTTGGACGCCCGTGATGCTAGAACGCGGCTGGGAGAGTCAACAGCTTTGTTGTACAGGCGTCATACAACCATCTAACTACTTCTTTGACCTATGGACTATTCCCGACTACGTGCATTTCATGAAAATGTACATAAGGTGGTTTCAGAGCACGATCTCTTGTTGACCAACAGTGTAGTGAGTATCTCAAAATGTGACGCTTTGATTCGCATTGGGAATGTAATGGCATGGTTTCGCTTGATCTCTTTTTGACTCCCGTGTTGACTGGAGCCTTATTCATTACTCGTCTTCTGTGACTCTTGGGTATGTTTTTAAGTCACTTCCCATGAACTTACGGTAGTTGACGTATTATGAGTATACAGCCTCGGATTTGAACCGCGGTTGTTTTACGACCGCTCTCGTCTACAGTTGGATAGTTAATCTCTAACTCACTTGTAACTGCGTGTCACATGACATAAAATAAGGTGCAGTGTGAATACTAAAAACAAAGCTTAGCATCCGCGAAACTTGATGCGGATCCGTGATTATAATGTCATCAGTAATCATCGCACCAAACCTGTTTACTTCAAACTCTCTCGTCTGACAGCCTTGTTTGACCCTTTTTGTTGTACGACCACACGCACTGCTTGGTATAAGCGTTGACTTTTCTTCCCTCCACTTCATTGCCGTTACCTATGTTTGCGAAATGTTTTTCCTAGAAATCCCGCCTGTGAACTTCTATTCCTCACAAAGCCCATCCTCGCGTCCCTAACACGATCGTGGGAAACGTTTACTGACGACAATAAGCTACCCACTAAAATCTTGCTTGCCAGAACAATAGCAAATACACGATCGTATGTGCTAGTCACGTGTCAGTTCGTTTGGAACTGAATTTAATTTCTGGTGTCACTCGATTTTATAAATCTCTCCTTCTCTTTGCTTCCATCTCTCTTGGATCTTGATTGCGGTCGAATTGTGGCTGGTGGTATGTTCATTAGCACCGTTATTGATTTTGTACGCGTACTTGTGTTTATACGTTCTTCTTGTTCTAACATCAAGTGGGGCGCTAGACAAGCGAACCTTCATTAATCCGTTCGCCGATAGTTCAATTCAATTTATTCACTTGAGCTGGGAGAGGGAACGGTTCTTCTATTCGTTCGCCTAAATTCGAGACAGTTTTGGTCTGTGTGTGTGTGAACGTGCCCACTTTCTTAATTCATATCAACGCAGTGCTAGTTAACGAATGTCTGTATATTGAATTTGATCTGTGTTCTCGCTGGTGGCCGATATTCAAATCTTAATCCTATCTGAATTCAGACTGATAATCACTCAAATGTTCCGGACAATCATTGTTTCGAAATTGATTGGCTGACTGATCATCAAATTGACGGTCAGTTGAATCTCAGTTCATAGCTCATGTTGCATCGATATTATGTGTAAAACTACGAGACTGTCTGGGTTGGTTCGAACTAAGAGTTCGGTTGCATCACTGTTTGAATCAATGGAATTATACCATTCGGTAGATGGACGATGCGTAACGCATCTGATTTTTACGACCACGAAAGACCCAGACAATGAGTGATTGTAAATCCTTACGGTATTCTGTTGGTTACAGTGATTAAGCGTACAAACTAATTTGTTCAGAATACTTGCTGGACAGCGGTAATACAACGGTACAATTTCTGAAAAAGGGACAAAACGGAGCAGTAAATGATAGGTGATCCTGGATGAAGCAACCGACACGATTCACATTAGGAATAGCAACCAGAATAAAATAACAATTTTGAGGAGTGTTTCGTATGCGTAGGACGAAGAACGCACAGAAGGCCCGATCGGTGTTGGGGACTTGCACTAATACAACATTACAAACGGTTAATCGGTTTTGGGTACAGTCATGTTGAGGAATAGGTATCGTGGAATTTTGTTCTCAGGTAAGAAACTCCGCACAGGAATAATGAAACAATTGTATTTAGAAGATACTCAGTTGCGAGAAATCTTGTCTTCAAGAAGTTTCGAACCAGCGACAGAAACAGCATGCGGTAAGTGTTGTGCCAGCTGGATTAAACAGCCCCACCGGAGGGTGAGAAATGTCACATTTGGACCCAGTTAGCCACTCAACCAACTGTCTCATGTAGAGTCTACCAAATGACCCAGCAGATTGACTGCCGCTGCAAGTTTCTCAGTCAGTTCACGTTGGAATACATCAACCCCACTGATGAGCTTTGAAGTCAACTTACTGATAAATAGTTTGGGCTTTGAGTCCAAACATGGATTGGAGTTAACAGGACAGTTACTGTGTCTCCATTTCGAGACGATCGGGCAACCTGATCATTACTCACAAGCGAAAGTGGTCGAGCGTTCACATATGATAATTCGGTCGTGCCTAACGTGAGGTCAATGGCGTAGTGGTAAACACGGTTGCCTAGTGAACAGCATGTCCGTGGTTCAAGTCCCGGCAGTGGCGATGATATGCACTACTGACGAGCTCTAATGAGAGCGAAACTCGAGTCTAGTGCTTCTTTTCGAAAGGGGCCGACCCGATAGTCTATGGGAATGCGACAGCTGCGATCAGTTGTGGGTGATGTTCAAATTGAAATAAACCAAATCCCCGACTACTCATCAGTAATCCAAACATGAAATTTCTGAGCTTCCGACGTGGCTTCGTAGCTCAGCCAGTAGAACACTTGCCATGTATCAGCATGCTGTTTCTCTCACTGGTTCAAATCCAACCTAAGTCCAGATGCTTTGTAGTTAGTTCTTTTCTAAGTTGTCAAATCTGCCAAACTACCTTATTTTTAATTCTAATCTCTGTGGGCACATAAATAATCTGCCTTCAGCGTGACCGTATAGTACTGTAATCCGGACTGCGAAAGCAATGGTGAAAACAAGTGCAAAAAGTTGAGGTCTGACGAAGATCATTTAATATTTCATACCTCCTCTGTTTTGCGTTGTTTCTATAACACTTTCGTGTGTCCTGATATCGCTTCTCTGACTCGATATCAATTTATGGGGATTTCTTTTGGTATTGTTTTAGCTTTACAGTGTGGTCTAAACTAATTGCGCCTGGACAAAAAAAAGTAGCAACGGAATCATTGCAGTAGAGTCAATACCCTGCGCGGAGCTTTACATTAATAGGCCAGGTCAGTATGCTCTATTGGGTGACGGTAGCTCGCCTGTTCTACCGAGATAACGGTGAGAAGAGGTGTAACTCACACAAAACATGCCCCTTTATTTTGTCGAATATAGCCAAACGGCAGTGGTCTACTATGAAGATTGACTAATTCCTACAGATTAGCGCGTGTCTGTTAATGCAAGCCCTCGGGCTATGCTAGGACTTAACCGCTAATTATCCTTTTCCGCTCCCTGATGTACTGTGCTAGCGAGGCCCGCCCAGTTTAAATGAATAGGGAATCATAGTGCAATGCTAGAAGGACCCCTTTAAGCCAACACTGAATCACGTGACAAACGGGAGTGTTGTCGAAACATCTTGAAGTGAAAAGCGTATAATTCATCGGGCCAGACCAGACCAATAAGTCGGGAGTATTTAATTGGTATGCTTACCATTTATCGAGGCTGGAGTTACAGATCTGTTTAGAATACATCCAATGAAACTGGACGGTTTACTGGCGTCTGGCTAAATAGTGACCCATCAAATGTATGCGATAGAAATGACACCTAGTCAGACGAGAATGAATAGATCAATTTCCTCCTTGAATTGGTCGTGTTACCAGCATGGGAATCATGGTTTATCACTTTTGACCGCACTCTGGATATGATCATTGAATGCTACCAATCTACATATAACACAGCAAGACTGAATCGACTCCCGTTCAGTTTGGTTTTAGTACGTTTGTGGATTTCTGAAACGTTCACTATATAACTCTGTCAATTAATCCCTGTATGCAAACGAGGCATAGAAATGTTGTCAACAGGTTGTTTCGGTTCATCTCCTACCCGTGAATCTACAACCATAGTAACACAAATGAGACGAAATGTCCTCGGATATTTTTTATAGAATCCTCCATCCTAAAGTCTTTCATGCACTCTCCAACTAAAAATTCCACCATCATCTGTAAACTGTTACAATTTTTACAAGTCGGTGTCTAAGATCTGTCTAGAAACAGGGCACTGTGATGGTCACGGGACATAGGGAAATTTCTCACTCAGCTGGATTACATCCCAGTCTGTTGTAAACATTGAGGAAACAATCTGGACCTTTTTCATATTAAGCAGAATAAAAGCTTGAGGAGATGTCTCCTGCATATCAACGGGGCAATCCAACATGTTGGTAGAAGCTGTTTGTTGCTAAGATTAGCTCATACTGGAATACACTGGCCAAATTTGCGGTCCAGACTGAATCCCTTGAAATAATTTTTTTTCTCACTTATTCAAAACTTATGTGGAGATTAGACTGCATCATACTTTCCCAACCGTCTTCTCATCTGTTTCCAGCATTCCAGTGGCTGTGCATCTCTGTCACAATGCTGTTTCAATATGTTTCGATGCTTACACACCAGTTGCCTTTTTCACATCTATGCCTTTCTGAAACACAACGGATCCAGGAACACTCATCTGTGTAGACTAATTTATCTATCTATTTCTTAATTTTTCTACTTCTATCTTCATTCTCATTTAGTTTTATCGGTTTCAACCGTCGACACATTGTTAGCACACGGTTGGACACCGGAAACCACCTGCAAAGTCAGAACACACATGTCACAATAAGTTTTTAGGAAACTCTAACGATTTACAAAAAGGTCTCTATTGATTCGTAAAACCGCATATACCATTGGGTTTGTCTAATCATAACGCCACTCTGCTGGATTTACTTCGGTACACTTTCTTCTGATCCTATATGAGAACTTGTGTGCGCATGGATTGAAGACAAGCTTATCTGTGCTGTATGAATTGCAGTGTTCCCTTAAGACGGATTGCTCACCTATCCGTTTCCCCTACCTTGTCATCCTGATAAAGGGACTTTTAGATGCTATACCCAATCAGCATGTTGTTCCAACTTAGGTAATCAATGGCACATTTTATCACATACGGTTGATACCCTCCAAGAAAGGACACCCTTGTCCATAAATCATGCTTACAATATACGTAATGTTTTTGCTTCAGACATCTCGTTTACGTGACCCAACTTCACAGAACCACATATAAAACGCGGGGTTGACATAGGCCCGGTACCCCCAGCTGTGCTATGTATTAACGACAAAGCGAATCACTAACCTACATGAACCCGTTTATGACAAATATTACTCTAGTGCTATGGTTAGGTGAAATTTTACTAACACGTGACACGTTAAAAATTTGCCAAGTTGACCTAGTCAAGAGTTTTTGGTTTGAATCTTGTCCGAGTTTGGACTGTATCCCAACCTGTATGTAATCATTGCTGTTGCACAACAAGAGATACTCGATGGCGTAACGTTTACACGATTTTTGTTCGTAACCCTTAAGTACCATATATGACGGTAAATTGTTCGTCACAACAAAATATGAATGACGGTCGCTTCAAATACCGGAAAAAGTCAGAGCGTAACCCCCCCACCAGCCATACACACACTTTTATTGTTTGCTCCTATAAATTAGAGTCGTTTTTCTAATTGTATCGTGCTTAACTAGGTTCGGTTCGTTGGCATTAGAATACTCCCCCTCAAGAAGAGATGGTTTTGTTGAAAAAAATAGTTTTCTGCTTCTTTAGAGGTGTTTTTTTACTACACTGTATCAACGAACTTTATTTTCTGTGGGAAAACCTGAAAGCCGCTCGAATGGTAATACAGTTGTGCAGTAGACTGTGGGATAACATCACTTGAGTGACTGTCGAAAACACCGGTATGCAGCGTTTACACAGCTCTAATCTAGCAACCTGTGGATATCGTATACTATAATTCTGAACAATCAGTCGATCATGTCTGTCGCTGTGTTTTCACATGGCTACATCACTTAGCCTTCGTAATGTATGCATGACTCAACTCATGGCAGTTTAATTCCACTAAACCGGGTCTGTTTGCTATCGCCATGTCCTGCATTGCAGCGCGTCGGAGTCGCGTCTACGAGATCGTCGTGTTCTCCTTTATTCCTACGGATCCGGCCTTGCCTCTGCCATGTTTAGTTTACGAATACACCAGACCCGTTCCCTGTCCGAGCTGTGTTATTCTGCGGACTCCGAGACTTCGAAAGATGGCCGAGCCATGAATCCCATCTTTGAACGCTTGTTAACTCAACGCACTCGACTGGATATGGTAACGTTCGAAAAAATTTTGGCAGAGCGAAGCACACTACACAATGCAGGTACTTTTTACTTGGTTACTTATGAAAACGGACAAATGTTTGTTGTTTTCGACGCATTTTGCCAGTATTTTGGCCATTTTTAGATTAGTTATGCTCGAATCCCATCAACACATTCACTTCTCTATCCTGAAGTAGTAAATTTTTCGCTGTGCAGAAAGTAGGGCTTGAGACAACTCAGTGTTTACGACATAGACTAGTAATCTTTGGTTACCTGGGTTTGCTGTTCGATTTTGTCTGCTACATGGCATAGTTATGTATACAAGTTGACAGCTCATGTTTCAGCTCAACCGATGATTGTGAGTTTGATTCTCGCCACTATTGAGCGTTCACATATGATAATTTGGTTGTGCCTAAAGTGAGATCAACGGTTGCCTGCTCATGAACAGCGTGTCCGTTGTTCAAGTCCCGGCTGCATTGGCGATGATATGCACTACTGACGAGCTCTAATGAGAGCGAAACTCGAGTCTAGTGCTTCTGCAGTTCGGAGGGGGCCGACTGGAAAGTCTATGGAAATTGCGATCAGTTGTGGGTGATGTTCAATTTGAAATTGACCATTTTGTTTAGATTTTGACAGTATGCCATTATATCCAGTCAAGATGTGTCTCGGTTTTTCGTCTGTTGCCTGTCCTGAATACTAGATACACGCTGTCACTAAATACTAGCCCAAACGTTCAATTGCTTACTCAACTTACACTGATCATGTGATTTCATCTGAGTACCGTTTGATCAGAAAGAAGAGATAGTGAGACTTTCGTTAATGTCGCATGACAGGTTGATAGCTATTGACTCCACTTTATCCGTTTAGACTTGAAGAAAACAACTTCGCCCGACGAATTGCGGATGATTACACACCGCACCTACCCACATATACGCATTCCTTTAATCTCTGTCTGCATCGCTTTCCTATATCTTTCTAGACCCAAACTAAGTGTTAATCTATTCACCATCTATTGTCAGTTACGAATACAAATCTGTCAGAATTGACAATTTGATCCATCGTTTGATGTGATAGTTTGACTGGTGGTCTGTCTAGTGCCGCCCTGTTACAGTCTTGTGACTTCCTTTTTCTTATCCTCCGCATATTTGACCGTAAAACCTATATTACACTCTTCTATTAGTCAATGTGCTTGTTTGATATAGTCTTGTTTGTCTGGCTATTTGAGCAGTTGGTAACTCTTAGAATAAGGACAAATCATTAACGTCGGGTGTTGCACAACGTAACCCTGTTACATAATTGGTGAACACTCAATCCGATTTATCGCGGGTGATTAACTGACTGAATCTAGATTAATGTGCGAATTCCGTCGACTACGGATGATACGTTTACGAGTTCGAACCGGCTATTTCGGGTGCTCTCATTTAGGTTTGAGAAACGACAGCACCACTATCGTTTATCCCACGTGTGACCTAATTTATAGCATCGAAAGATGCACAATTTAGTATGAAATCTGAAATCCTAACTCTGGAATGTTCGTTGATGCTGTTTTCCGTATGTTTACGTTGTCCATATTCGTCGTGTTGATTTTGAGGTTTCTCTTCCTTTCACTCAGCTCCATTCAAGCCGACTCATCGACCGGAAGGGTTGTTCCCTGGATCCTACTTTCTTGATGACGTGGACGAACAGCATCGCCGAGTATACAAACGAATGCCTTCTTGTCAACCCTGACTTCGCTAGTTTCGTAAGTGTTCCGCGTCATCTTTGTTCACGTACTGCGCAAAACCAGTGTAACCAGTCGTACGTGAGTGGTAACTTCTGTTAAAAGTGGTCAACGCAAATGTTCACGATTTTATCAGTAAACACTCCAAATCACGGAATTCACCTCAGGTATGGATCCAATTCGCATGTAGCGCTCTCCAGATCACCCAGTAGCTATAGGTTACATTCTGTTGTTGGGATCGCCTTTTACGATACGACATTCTCCTGACATCTGTGCACTTGATTTGTTTAGCCAGAGATACGCATATCCCCTGGCAATCAGCTGGAATGAGGTTTTTTTCACTTTGGGCTTGTCAAACGGTCCAGGTTGTGCGAATAGGCTGTCGAGATCACAACCAATTGGGCCATTTGGATAGTTTCCAATCCGAACTGCTTGGGCGTTTCTTATCACGTGGTCTTGTGTTGGATCATAAGTTGACGAACACCAGATCATATTATATCATAAGTGCATATGCTCTCAGCGTAGGGTGATTATCGGGCGTAGAACGAGTGTGTGTGTGTGCCAATATTCTTATGGACGTGGGCTGATGCGATTGTTTATGCTATATACAGTTGATACAAATAGATCACATGGAGTAACTAACGTTCCGCAGTACATAAGAAAAAAAAGGACTATGCATTTAGGGAGGAAGATGTAGTTGGAATAAAATATTCCACTAGTGCATACAGGGATTCGCAACATGAACTCCATTGGCTTCCCTTCCTTGTTATATTAGAAAGTGACCTAAACCGTAAGTGTTCATTGTCCTTTCGGATCTAAGTCTGGAAGCGAGGAATGCTCTGTTGAAGCTTCAATGTCCGTACATTCATACCCCGGGCCAAATTCCTACGCTGGTCACCAAACTGCAGCTTCCAGCCCATCCCACCATTCGCAAACAAGGCATGGTTTTACAAGCAGTGATTTGACATTCGTATAATGTGACCATACCAACGAAGCCTGTCGGCCGAAATCGTTGTGCTCAGGAGTTGGTGTGGTCTGTCCATCCTGAAGATACGTCAGCGAATTTCGTCACTGCTTATACGACGTCCTTCCTTCAGGCTGATAATGCTTCGGAAATACCGATGATCGAAAACAAACATTTTGTGACCATCCTTCAAGCGAGTGAACCATGTTGCATAGCCCTACAATAAGATCATCCTTATATTGACGTTACACACTTAGCCTTTCGCAGAAATTTGGCGTGGTCGCATAGAAACGTAACAGTTGACAGTTGAACCACATGAGACAACACTACACCTTTATGCATTGCATATCGGACATGTGTCTAATATACTTTAATGTCGTCCTTTGAGCGAAACTCTAAACTAGAGACAAACTCACTGTGGTAGGTGTATAGCGCTTTTTTATTCGCCAGTTTAACCGATCTAACCATACCTTCGAGTTTAACATCTCAAAGACGGCTGTTGACAAGTATCGAACAACGTCTTTTCTATATACACGCTTAAGGAAATTCAAGTATCGGTTTGGCCAGTAGCTTGAGCCGAAAGGTTTCGAGACAAACGCATGGTGGATCGACCGACGGAGGTTGAAATTGCGGCACTGCGCTAGAATCCTGAAGTAACGTTTCAACAAGGCTGCAGGTATCGATGGTAGAGGTTTCCAAAGCATGTGTAAGAGTTGCCTGTTGAGCTGTTTGCATGTGTTCGAACATTAAAGATGGCAAGCTTAAATGGTGTTTATGAGGGGTGTAGGGGTTCGTGTGGATCAAACAAGGGCATAACCAAGAACAAGTTTGTGGTATGTGTGTGTGCGAAAATTAGATTGGCGGATCATTAAACAAACAATTATCTACCATCAGAGAGGATCATCATCATCATCATCATCGTCATAGACAGCAATACAACAGTGGTTCACACTGATGCTTAACTGCCACACAACCACGAAGAAGAAACAAACTCTGTTTAAGAAGAGAGAAGAAAAAAAGAAGGGGACGGGAAGGGGACCTAATCACTAAAAATAGCTACGTCTATATCCAAACATACAGAGAGGAACTTGAGACAGATTGTTTTGTTGCAATCAAATGTGACATGGGGGCGAAACCGGCCTCTGACACATCGGCTAGATGGTCATGATAAGAACATGAAACAAATTCATGATTATTGTATGCTCAGAAATCCGTAATTGTGAGTTCAGTATACTTGCCGACTACTCAAGTGGACAGTGGGAGTTGACTCGAATGAATTCACACGGAAACTTCAGTTTAAACGAGGTTTAACCCACAAGACGGCGAGGTGGAATACGGACTTGGAAATCAGTTGGAAGCCGTTGGTCAGTTGTAGTTCGGTTCATGTGCCTTTCCGATAGACTTCATACGTCCTCGCAGAGCAGCAGTTCATAGGCTCACCTGGGAAGGCGGATCTGGTACAGTTGACCTGTCTAACCGAAGGACACAAGCCCAACAAAGCTGTCCACCCGTCATATGACATGCTCGTGTGTTCTTCTTAGACATCTGGAACCCTTTATCTCCGGGTAACATGCGCCATGTCGTATTCTCGTCAGAAAGACTATGTGAAGCTCTGTGGTAAGTCCGGCTGCCAATCATACTCTGATACTACTATCATTCATTGTCGTCAACTGTTTATTCACCGGAGGAATCCCTAATTATTTCGTGTTCATTCTTCACATGGAAGGTGGTTTCTCAGTTTTTCGGGCTAGCACACTCGGGTACCTGGCTGCCGAATGCTAGTACGGTCGACATACAATGTGGTCAGTTTAGATATCTCTGTCTGTCCTGATCACGCCCCTGATTATGGATCGATCCACGATTAAAACGTGTACACTGGTTGATTTTTTGAAAGTCATTTGCTTGCTGGTCGCATACTTTCTCATCAGTAGACATCAGTCTTTGTAACACTTATGAAATTCATAATCGCAACGTTGCATTATTATCTTCCCTCTCCCCAGTACTCATATGTATATTTGGGTAAACGGAAATAAGCCTAAATTTGATCCACTGTATCAAGAAACAGCTCAACTATGTCGCACATCCCTTTGACTTTGTTTCTACACTGTGTCTAAACGCTTCACTGAGGACCCATTTTGTGAATCCCTCGATTTTCGATTATCCAAATAGTAACCATTCGATAGACTACAATGTCCTTATGACGTTCTTGTCACGTTGTGTTTACGTCATCTTTTTCTCTTTGTATCACCGCTTAGCAACTTGCTATCATGCCGTCTTTGCATTTTCATCGCTGATGTGATGGATTACTTATAGCGCATTAATGATTGGTACGTAGTTGAAATATATAGGCTGAGTTTATTCTCCTAGTTCGTACGAGATTTAGAGAAAAAATCACCATTCGTTTTACGCATGAATAACAATAGACAGATATCCCGAATATCGGTCGGTTGAACAGTGAGCATAGCAACCACCCATCACGGGGCTATTAGACTATGCCTACGGTAGTGAGATTAATCAAATGTTGACCTGATATCCGGATCACAAATATCGAGCTAGCCGACATCAGAGCACCTCAGCGAAATAGTTGCTTTTACGAAACTGGAACTATTAACAGATTCAACATTATCTCTACACTGAGATATCTTAATAACTGTATAGGGTATTTGCTTCCTCTGAGAAACGCTTAGCATTCGTTACGTTAGATTTTCTTTTTTAAACCGGTACACAAGTCGATGATAAAGAAGCATTTTATTAAACTGAAGACGATCTGTTCTAACTCAAAAAATCCAGCTGAATTGAATGCAGACATATGTAGAAAGCAAGGGTTGCTGGGACAGATTGAATGTTGGAAATCCGTGAGTGCTCCTCATTTCACAAAAAGAGTTTGCATTGTGAGTATTGTCGAACTGGATAGCGATTCCACAAATTCCTCCATGGTTACATTCAATCCTCTTATCGGTGCGGCACTATACATTATGAGCTTCCATAACAGTGATGCTGAAACCGAAGTGGTATCCATTACTCTTAAAGCTACCAGGTTTGTTGTATCAAGTGGGTTTTCATCAATCATAATCAAGCATCACGGAAAATTCCCATCTATGCATTGTCTTTCATCATACATACAATTTACCTACTGTACGGGTAACTCCATTTTCTAACAAAGCGTTCATCTAGATTACACTAACTGCCTCAACTTCCTCGTCATTAAATGTACTCCAAAACACAACGACTTTCCAATGGCCCTCCGGTCACTATCATAAGTATGCTTATCACGATCGACATTAGATGCAGTTGCCTGCCTTGTTTGCCCCATTGCGTCAGTTTTAAACAAAGTATAGTCTATATTTGTATGTATAGTAGTTCTACGTAAACCGACAAACACCGTCAGCTTTTACAACGCTACGGAATCCATTCTAGCTTAACTAATCTGCTGTTCTAACCATCATGCTACTTTTTGCATTTACAACTCACGTACATAAAGTGCCATCACACCAGAAAGAATTGTGCCTTTCAAATACATTGACACCTCTTTTTGGCTGTCCATCTTGACCTGAGAAGTCAGATGGCCATGTCTTGTTTGTACACCTGTCTTGTCCTTACTTGCTCGTGATAATCCTCATCAGTAACACCTAGAAAAACATGCGGGTTTACACATTCAAGGTGTGTGTCCATCCGTGAACAATTACTCACTTACTCGTCAGAGTTACTTTATGCGATAACACACTTATTCCTCCACACCATGAGAGTCCGAAGACCCACATTTTGTATGATCCCTGCGGAAACATTTTCCATCCACGCTCAACTCATTTCGAAATTCAGTCATGTATGCATTCTTTTCCATCCATCATGCTTGTATTCCCTGGTTTTCCACGATCTTTTTCAAAGAACGCTGTGAGACTGTTGAACATACTTGCACTATTTCTGGTTCCATACAATAGCGTTTCGTACACATACTTGATCATTACCACCACTGACTCCTGCACAATGTTTCACAAAGCCGTTGATCAACCAACAATCCCTAATATCAAAACAAGATTGGATCACGATGCTATTGCCTTGCTGAACAGATAGGCATAGTGGATAAGTAGGTTTCTTCAACAGTTGCGATCAACAGCTGGTTTCCGGAAGTATACTACAATTTGGTACCGAACAGGCTAAAAGATGAATTATAATCACATGATATGAAATTCATAACCAACAAAGTTCTTCTGTTCAATCAAGAAGTTCAAAACAACGAAAGTGAGCCAGGCTCCCCTCAAAAAGTGATGCACGCACCACCCAAACAAAATGCAACAGTAGGCTACTGGCTATTCGCACAACCATCAAATTTATGCGGTAAAACAAAAACATTTGGGTCAGGACCAAAACAACTTTCAAAACTAAGGTAACCACTTGGGAGGGATAGTGTTTGGTCGAATCTTCGCTTTTAAATTCGAATTGTCAATACAACCCCACGTTGATAGCATGTAGTATCTGTGAGATAACAATCATTTTCACTTGTCATAGTTTCCAGATCTCTTGTGCAAGTCTGTAACAAGATACACGTACAAATTCCTGCATACTCATACCTATGCCTACAATATTGTATGACATCCTACGTAGCCAAAATTTTGACGAATTCGGAATCCATTAGTGTAGAGGTCATAGAGAGTCTGAATGTATGACTATGGTAGCCCATTTGCTACCTTATTGATATGTCTGTTCATTTCATTTTCATTGGAACTAACCTAAATCACTTTTTAAATTTTCATTATTGCTTCACCTATGGTAGTTTTGATAGGCGAACTTCCATCTTCGTTATGTATCGAGCAGTCTGTTATCTTTGTATGTAGACTAACAAGTGACGTAAGTCATAGAAAGACGTTTTGCTTGATCAGTTGTTCATTGCTGTCTGATAGTGTGAACAGGCGAATCCAGATTTCAGTTTTACAAGCCTGATGATAATACGCGTATTCATGAAAATCATAGTGAAAATTATCTACTAGAGTTTACCAATCCAGTAACTGAATAACGTGGAAAGTATGTCTGTTTGAATGATAGGAAAAGGTAAATTGTTAATCTATATTCTTCTGTTACCGGTGAGGTTTAGAATTGTAGATATTACAGATAGAACTTTTTGCATACAGAGGGTTTTAGCAAAACACTCACTTTTGTGACGTTTACATTCTTTCAACCGTTTCGCATGGTTCTGTGGCACAATGATCATGTGGAAGTAGTGTAGCAAATTCTTTATCGATAACTAAACATAAGGGTGTTGTTCCATACAATGTACTGGAACAAGCCTACATGGTTAATACTTATTGTTTTTGTCTTAAGGTAATCGACTTTGTATGTTACGAAAGCACGATTATATGGCGTACTATATCTGTTGTGTTTTACGCACTTATCGTGGGGAGTTACACTAAACGATTGCTCCTCTATCCTCAGTTTGCTCTCATTATTCATTAAATAGGTTATAGTTTATAAACACTCTTGATAGCAGCGCTAATGAGAAACGTGGTTAGAAGTGATAACAAAATCATCGGTTGTTCGTTCCCAGTTGCATTTTGTTGTCCTTCATCCCTCAGTCAATCAACGTTCACTTCATTACTTCCTGACTAGCCTTGTCCTCGTTTGAACTCATTAGACTGAGCTGCTTTAACATGGAGTCAAACTTGACACACACACACGCACACACACACTATTGTCCGATTGTAAATCAGTCAACGGTCTCGTGGAAAACCAAACAAAGTGAGATGGTTGCTTCACTTCAACGTAGGAATCCCCAAGGGTACGGCAATTGAGCAATACTGGTATTTTCCAAGTTTCGCTTCAATCCAGCCAGTTATTTGACCATTGACAAGACAATGGCTATCTTGCTTGTTTCCCTTAATTAGGAAGCGTTCCAAATCTAACACCACAAAGAAATTATAAATAATTGCCAACAATTCAAACTTTCTTACAGCTTCTTTTGCCAGCATGCTCGTGTGACGACTCACTGCAACAGACGTAATGCCCAGCCGTAGAATTCTCTACCTACATAACAACTCAGGTCCGAACCTATTCGAATGAAGACGTATTACTACACTTGTTGAATCAAAATGTGTATGCCAATTCAGATACGGGCACTTGATTGCATGCATCTGCAAAACAAGTAGATACTATCGCAGTTGGTTCATCGAACCTAATCGGAAACGAGTTAGAAATGTGTTGTAACCCACAAAACCCAAAACCAACTTCCTCGACTGCATACCACTTTGAGAATGTATATTAACTCTGTTGATACATTCTAGGTTGCTTGTGATTCATGGAATCTCTTCCTATCCCGAAATTTCGTTTATCCTCTTTAATACACATGAATTGTCCCAACCAAGAACCTATCAACGAACCAAGTTTGTATGACCTATTCGGTACCATTTTTACAGTATTTTTGTGCGAACATATTGTGGTTAATGATGTTTAAATTTGAACTGAGCACTACTCACATTTGCCCGTAGCTCTCACGTCTGGTTAGATTCTTCAACTAGCCCGTCTTGATAAAACAACGTTAGAGTGCAATTTTACTGGTGTAGGGGTTCATCTGTCTGCTGTCGAAGTTATTTGCATTTTTATAACGAAGTTATCGGATCGCTCATATAAAGTGTAACAGACTAGTTCTGTCGGTTCTCCTATCTATTTTGATAAGTGTCTCTGTGAAATACGGCTACTGATTGCATAAATCTTACGAATTGCCGTGGTAGCGTTTTTTGGGCTGTTTGATGCTCAGCCCATTTCGAAGTATGCCAGTCAATTTGATTACGCATTTACGTGTTAGTTATACTTATCTAGATGGTCGGGCCTCCGTACATGAATGACGTTTTGGTGCAATTTTGATTGATTACGTTCAGATGTAACCAGCTGGTTTCCGATGTAAATTGCACATTCTGTCATTAGGATAAAATACTTGTATTTTCTTCACCACTTGTGCTCCTTTTTCTCATCGGATGAAACCGGTCAGCCGTTTGCGGTTGCTTTGGCAACATGTAGGTGTCTACTGCTATCCTTAGAAGAGGTTTGGGGAGGTTTTTGCGTGTATTTGACCCACTGCTTGCTAGCGGTGGTAGAACGCTGGTTTGATCTGACTGGATTTCCCTATCACCACGCACGCGAAAATCTCAAACCTACGACACTTGAGGTAGTGTCAGTAGAGTAACCCATGCATAGCCACTGGAACACGAGACTTCGGTCCTTGGGGTCATAGGTGGAAGTATGACATATTCTTCTCAGTTTATGCTTACAGGAAGTGCAGCAGTTGGGATTGCAACCTAAATGCATTCCCGCTACACCAGTGTATACGATACTCTGGTCACGAATGCCTAATCCTTTGCATCTCTGCATCATTTACGTGATTAATAGCCAAATTAGTCTCGTTCTGTATTAGCCAATTATGAGTGATTCTACTTTTCTCTACTTCACGCCATGTATTTTTATCTCAGAGACCTGGTGGTGAACTTTTAAAACTGTATATTCTGCACACTGGTTTCTTAACCGTTTTGACAGCTTGGCAGTATCTACTTTATGTGTGACCCTGTATGTCACATGATTATAAACCATTTGTAGTGTAGAGGCGGGAAATTTAACTAACTGAACTGTGTACATTCTGTAAACTTTTAATCAGTTTTAAAGTAACAATTTTGTCTTCAATTTTGTCCGTACATTGTTCTCCGGATAGGCAGGCTTACAACATCTATTTACCAACGGTTAACTCTTTGGTTATTACATGTTTTCTAATCGTCGTGCCTCAAATGACATCTCATATTTCGTTGATCCAACTGATTCTGCATCGCAGCTTGGAAAGGTCGCTGGACTTACGTTAACTTAAGTAGCTACTCAAAATTTGTTTATTTTTGGTCGGTCGGTCTAGCGTAAACTTCAACCTAATTGGATTTTATCGAATCGGTCAAGTGGAATGTTTCTTATTTGATAGTTAGAAACAAACTTGTTCAATCATGTACCCTCCTGGTTTTAATTTTTCATCAAACCAACTCGGGCTTATATTAGCATGTCACGAATCCAGTTCCTCTTGACTGCTGTTAGTAGTGAATAGCCGAGAACGATTTTCGCCGATTCTTTAGGTCCATTTATCATTCGAACTGACCCTGTAAACAGACGTGGTGACAGTTGCTACTGTATTGTGACAGCTGACCGCTTAGCCTCGACTGTGCCCTGTTTTTGTGTGTCCTTACCTTAACCACTCCGCAGTCGCCTTCGGTTTGTTTACTTTCTTTTCATGTTTACATCAAATCTCACACATTTTCTTGTTTATCTCCCCTAACGTACGTATGCTTCGCAGCTCGAAAGGACTAGTTTCTGATGACTGCATGTCATCTTCCGCTCACACATTTGAGCGAAAGTATGCCCCATTTACGCATATGTACACATGGAGGTGGATTGGCTGGTTCAATAGTGTAGCACGTAGATATTGTTTATCCGGCAACCTGGTGAAAATGCGCCTTTCATGCCTAATTTGCATTCGATAACTGATTGTGTTCCCGTTCGTATCATTCGAGTTTGAGCGGAACCCATCCCTTCAAACAACTTCTAACGGATGCATTCAACAAAACTGTCTTCCAGAAACTATACCTGATCTAAACCTTATAGGATAATCTCACTCACAACGTTCAGTCCTCATCTGTTTCTTTTGCTCATCCGTTATGGATGTTAGGTTCATGCTGTTTGGATTTTCAATATGACAGTTCGACATAGAATTAAATAATAACCGATCTCAATATTTCATAATACCCCGAAACCAACACTGGATACCCGGTTTCATCTTTGTTCAAACTCATCAACTGGACATAGTTTCAGCGAGGTTTAGATCGGAATCTTTCGTTTTACGGACCGAAACCGTCATCAGTCCTATAGACGCCTCGTGCACTGTTTTCGGCGACCCCCTCCCCCCACTAATCTGTCATGTTAAATACACTCGATGTCCTAAAGTAAACCTCCTGCCTGCCGCGGCCACTGGGGCTGAATGGGCGTTATCTTGATTTCATTTCTGCCCCTGTCTGTTTAGCGAGCTAGTTTAGTGTTCGAGTTCATGTCCGACAATCGGCTGTTCGGGATGCATTTCTGACATTACGGATTGAAGCGGTTAAGTTTCCACAGTTTTGGTTTGTAAGTCCTCCTCGTTTCACTGGGCAACAGCGTAGCCGTATACACGAGTTGTTTAGTTTATCTCTTGTGGCTGTGTGGCTCTGCAGACGCGCACTTCAAGACTTTCAAAGGCAACGTTATATGAGCTCATAACTCACGCTTCAGAGATTGACTTATCGATGGCAGTGTAATTTTGTGTAACAGAAAGCACTCCGCTGGTGACAATCGACCCATTTGTATGAAAATCTTCTCATGACATGAGACTTTCAACAAAGAACATTTTGTTTGGCTCATGTGAGTCATCCATCACCTACTAAGCTGTGATTTAAAGCTTTAGATCACTTTTCTGCCCTGTCTATCTGTGCACAACAGTTCTAAGGTAATGATTGGTTCAGTTGTTGTCTATTCCTACTGTATCTAGAACAGTGAGGTTTCGTCATGCAACTACCGTGAACCTTAGTCGAGATTACGGACTAGTAGTTATTGATTCTAGTCGCATGAGAAGTGATACCATTCGAGGAGGACACTTTTACTTCTGTTCCAAAAATCTTTTGAGTCACATGAACGAGACTGCAGACTAGAAATAAATATGGTAGGAACTGTACCTGCTTCATTGAGTCAGGACGTACGAGCAGCAATTCATTACGTGTCACTAACTACAGTACCCGAGGGTTGACCACATTAAAACGCAAACTATGCTGTGTATTTAATCATATTGAATCAATTTTATCTCACATAGAAGGTGTAGCGCCATACGGAATGTAGAGGTTTGTTTTTCTAACAAAGACTATTGGTTGTCGCCGTTCACAACGGCTGCGAATGTGTACTAACCACATTGATGTTGCCTTGGTGATCACACACATTTTCGTCTTCTATATGCAACATAAGAACTACTTAATGATCTCTAATCAGAGGCTCGCTCTTCGATTTTTCGCATGGTATCATCTGCTATTATTCTTTCAACACAATCTTTAGGAAAGACCGTTAGAAACAGAGTTGTACTTCTGTGACATAGCCGTTACACACTGGTACTTTTTTGTGATGTCTTGCGAAAAAGTGTGTTTGATCTTCGTTCACTCATATTTTAATGCTTTTTGTGTAGACACAGTCTTAGTGTGAACAAGCTACAAATGAAAGAAACGTAGTGACTGCTTTAAATAATTCATCTGTTTCCATTTTGAAATGTTCTAAATCTAACCTATTCTGGAATCGACGACGACAATCAGAGCTTGAAAGTGAATATCCGTGTTAGGTTGGCATACATTCTACTACACGCAAAACAACGTCATTTACAGCGTGTTGACCTAATGGTATGCAGTCGGTGTGAGATCTAATTTATCACATCACGGCCCTTTGAAGTAGAAGGTGAAATCTTAGTTTTTTTCTAGAAGAGACCCTATTGCGAGATTTTCTGTTAGAGTAGTTTAAGCGTATGTTGTGACCGCAAAAGACGCTTGGCCTAAGAATTCATTTGTTCTTCAAACTCCCGGATAGGTCATGTCAAAAATCAAACTACAAACGCGTACACTCATTTCCACGCTAGACATGCATTCACATACATCATTGTCATTCGCCTTGGTGGAACTTCTACCGTAACGCGTACACACTATTCCGATAGTCTATTCTTGTCCGTCGTCTTCCTGGCGTTCGGAGCCTGCCCTTTTGTTCCTGAATATCGCCTATGGGTAATGTGCTACTCGTGAGTAGTATACGACTCACAACGAAACTGCCTGTCATACAACAAGTACAATGTTACACAGTGTGGGGCCAAAAAACAAACAGAAGAAACAGTTAGATGACAACTACTGGTCAATTCAGTTTATTCTAAATTCCGCTCATAACTGATCACTGGGAGCCGTATCTGGTAGCGTTTTTAACCTTAGATGTTGCGGATCTTTATTCCCTTACCTGCCGGAGAGAAGAGGCAGCAGATCTTTCATGGCTGGGTGCCATAATAACTTCCAGTCCATTTCGGGTTCCGTATTTATTGTAGTCAGGCGTCGGGTTGGGCACGTGGAGAATACATCTAGTTCCAGTTCAACAGTCTGCCCTCAAAGCACGTAAAGTTTATCAACATAGTTTGGCTATGCCCTCTCGGACTGTTTTCTCTCGCTTCCATGTTCTAGTTGACATTTTGTGCAGTTATTCACCGCGAACCGTAAATTAAACACCTCTCCACATCGGAACTTTGTCATTCAGTCGGTGCTAATCTCAAAGTACAGACTAGTTTGACAGACTGTTGAACCGTGAGTGGGTTGGTTGCCTGAACATAGGGGTGCTAAAGACTTAAACGTATGACAAGGTGAATCAAACACTGTCGGTGGTTTGCTGGCCGCTCAGGAAAGGTGTTCGAGAGAACGATAACTTCTGATACTTCCCGGTCGTTTATGCCGCGGAAGGGGGTTGACTTGAGGGACCCCACCCCGAGCCTCTGACTCAAAAGTCTGACCTGCGAGACAACAGGATATGGGGTTTTCTTGGGGGACCCCACCCGGAGCCAATGACTCAATAGTCTGACTCACTTGGCAGTGAGGGGCTTGCCTAGCCCGAGGGCGCAGTGAATAAGACATTGATGTCTCATTCTGAGCACTGCTGCGCGCAGTGGATGTACTCGAAGCTACATCAGGCTTTTGAGAGATAATAAATGTTTTTCGACCGTATTGGATAATACGCCGGCGGTCACGGTCAACCGTTGGGCGATCGGAGTGCTCTTTGTTTGAGGGTACCTTTTCTAACCCCCTTCTTCCTGATATGGAAGACAGCAGTGCCGCAACTATGAAAATAGTTCTGCTGTATGCCCATAGAATCGTGCCTCACTACCTAAGCACTCCTATGCGGTCAGTAGTGCGACATACAATCCTATGAGTGTAACTGCTTTTCGTCTGACTGCTCCCCTTTGGCCTGTCTGACAAGGTTGTACCTGGAAGGACCGGAGTCCTAGTCAGCATAGCCCGCCGGATCAAAACAGTACACAAGCCCGACCACCTCGTCAAGGTAGCAGTATGGGTCGTAAAGAGCAGTAAAGAGCGAATACAACTATTGTTTCTGTGTGTAGAACTACGTTGTCAGTTGTCCTCTTGTTGTAAACCCTTCTAAACGGTGCGCTGGTTCGTCCTAGTTATCGTAATTCGGTTGGCAGAATTTGGATTCTCGTCACGGTAATAATTAACACAAAAGCCTCGGTCCTGAAAAGTACCGCGACTGTCCCGTATTCGCCCCGAAGGTAAGCCAAAAGACGCGTTCAAAATAAGAAGGTTTGTTCCGCTCCAAAACGGGTTGCAACGAAGGCGACCAGTACAAAGTATTTATAGGGCACGTAATGTTCACACATTCCGAAGAAATCAGAGAACAGTTACCGAAAAAAAGAGTTAAAATCGCACATGTACATAGCGGTATAAAAAAAGTCTCAATCGTGTTGATACAGTTCCGCTAGTTGGGACTGAGTTGAGTGGGTTTTTTCTTTTTTTCTCACGACAGCGGCACCCTGGGACGGTCACAGGATGGGCGTCCTAACACCCCTTCCATCACAACACTTGAGGTTGATCGAATATTAGTGATCTACGATACAGACGACAGTATAAAATGAGCGAAATTGTTGTTGGTACACTAATTTCCTCTTGATTTTCATGTTAGGTGACTCTGAACTTGGTTGAACATTTGCGAGAATGTTCAGAACAGATTTTCCAAAGTTCGAAATCATTGTGCTGACGAAGTAGAATGAAATACTTCCTGTGTTACTCAATTGATCGATAGTAAACCACAACTAGGCGGTATTAACTGCTACATTATGTGAACTATTATGTACTGTGTATAAACGGTATTATTTTACTTATTCCCTGTTAATATGTTCATTAGTTTTGCCTAGACAGCAAATTGAACCCATTATGGAGTCGTTGTTTTACGGTTGCACGTACCTGTTTGCCTCGATGAGTACAATGACAGGACTATTTTGACCGTTATCATTGCACACCTATTTTCACGAAAACATTTTTCTTGGAGCCCGTCGGCTTGTTCAAGGCCACACAATGGTAGCGGTGCATACTAGGAGTCCTATGGATTCGCACGAGGGATCCAACTACTGTTTATATTTTGAACGTTTGACGGTATTCAGTCACCTCGACGTGAACCAGTATGCTACATCGCGGTGTGCTTCATACGATATAAAACTTGAACATGTAAATCATCTTTCAATCAGTCCTCGGACTGTACATTTTCGTGCGTGTCAGTTGATTCGTATAAATTCCGGCAATTTTTACAATGCTCTCCTTTCCCCTTGTTTGTTTTTCAGGTCTACGTATCTCTGTCCGTCGTGAATGCCCGTTCTCATGGTTCTCACTCCGGCTCGCGCCCTTCTCGTCAATATTCTTAACTGTGATTTCGGTATTAGTCGAACTGTCTTTGCACCACCCGTTCCCGCTGCCCCTCTCTTGCTACATTTTATCCAATAATTATTTTCTACTCAAATGTGCCTTTTTACCTACACATTGTTGTTGTTATTGACTTTTTCCGTTGTTCGAACTACTGACAGTTAAGAATTTCAAAGAAGTTTTTCATTAGAGAACGAAAACTGTACATTGTTTGATAGATTTTACATCAACTTTCTAGGTACATACCACGTTATTAGGAGTGCATAAGTTACAATCGTTTTCTTTCGATAAAGCGTGTTTCACGACAACTTCTACATTCTTGGGATTTAGTAACTTACACATTGATAGCTTTTAGTTGAGCGAGTTTGTTATCCACTGAAAGATTTCATGTGATCAGTGCTCTTTTTCAAATAAGACATATTGCAAATCAGGACGGAATTAAAGAGCGTACACGGTTCCAATAACAATAGTTTTGTCAACTCCTATTCTGAGAGCTTCCCCAGTTCCAGATGGCTCTTGTTTTGTGGGCTCCAGCTATGAATCTGGCAACGCTTTGTAACAACACTTCGTTCCTGACCACCGGACGCCTGCCTCTAGCTTAAATTAGCCTGATGAAGGTTCATAGCACAACGGTACTGCTTACTTCACTACTAGTGCAATCAAAGCTGATACGTCGGTTATCTTAAGTGTCACCGTTGATGGCGAGTACGAGTAGATATTGCTGTCTATTTTAGAGTAACAGATCGAATTAACCTTGTGCGAATGTCTCGTGTTATTTGCGTAGTGTTACAGTCCAGGGCGACATTGCCAGCATATCTGAAGTCGGCCACCGAGGTTTGTTCCATCCTTCTGTGCTAGCAATCGGGAAGGAATCTCTCTAGAATACTTTCAACAATACAGTTTTGTGGAGAAAATGGGAATGGGTGACCTTGTCGAGAACCACATGTGGTGTTGGTGATCGATGATAATTTACTGTGCTCCTGTTCAATCCGATATTTGTTCCTGAAAGTGGCTTGTCGATAACCGGACGGATAATCAATTTTCATTCAACGCCTGTATGGTTTCTTCTGTTGAAACAGGCTGTACTTGAAACACCGTTCGTCTACGCGACACATCGCCCACGCATTGTTACATGTAGTAACATAGTACTGTATGCCTGCGCTATCCCTGTGTTTGTTCGCAATGTCTAATGACCAGTTAACCTTTTAATGATGTTTACCAACTTTACATTTCTAGAAGATTGGTTAGTCAAATGTAAGACGAATATATCTGATTTTGTGGTAGATGACAGCTTGAGCAAATAGGAGGTTGATGGCTATGCATGTTCATGTTTGTTTTTTGGTAAGACTGTTTCTCCTTAAACAGCTATAGCCGGAATGGTTTTGAGATCCATCAAACGTGAATAACATTGGCAAATATGTTGGGAAGGGGTTTTGCTAGATGTGGGCGCTCACGGGGACTTACTGGTATCTCAACGGATCCGGTTCATCTTTTGCGACTAGTAAGCGGCCTAGATTAAAAAAGATTGGTACGCTGTCATGTGCATTGTGTTGCAACAAGCCATGGTGATCATAGACTGCTATTTCTGCGTGCGTCCATGTTCTTTTGCTCAGCGCGGTTTCCGTACTCTTACCTACGTCCTTGAAAGTTTCTACGTTGGTTACAACCAATATCCATAAATCTGTCTGTATTCAAGACAAGTGTCCGTTAACACGCGTTTACGACAGTTCAGTCGACTGGATGATTTGTACCAACTTTTCGCAAACGATCGAATGCAGTGAGCCGTCAGACAAATCGCGTCAACATCATTTGCATTACGTGTTGACAGGTCTTTGTGACTGGGACGTCTGGGCGAGCACCGGACGAGCATAACTGCAGTTCTGACCGTAGACCCTGAATCAAGGTTGGAGATTTAACGCTCAGACTTAGATGATGGGAGCGGACGCATATGACCGCCACAGTAGATGAGAGCAGGGCAAGCTACTTTGAGTACCACAAAAGATCGATGTCATAACCAAACGATCTAAACTGATGTGGCGCGACTGTCACGGTAAGTGCGCTAGCCGCGTTCCGGTCGTATTACTTCAGGTCGTGAAATTCAACTTGTTTTCTACCCTAAGCATGTGAAGGAGCAGTCCACGAAATGAACGCACGTTAGATGGAGACTAAACTTGTTTGAAATTATTTCACTCGAATGTATTCTTGATTTTTCACATTAGTTGGGTATTCTCATACAAAATGAAAATGTATATTCTGAACATGGTCAGTTTGTAGCCATTTGTTTGTACGCACCTAAACTCATTTTCTTCCAGCTTGATTTATACGAAAACATCACATTTTTGAATTAGTTACATAAGTGAATCCGTGGTTTGCTTCAACGGGTAATGATTGTGGTCGGTTATTATATTACCCAGGAGTCAATTGTTTTCACGTCGCCGGGCCTATAATTCTCCGTTTTCTGTTTGGTTGGTATTTAAAAGACTGAGTATTCACTTCTCCAGGTGCATGAAACCTGCTGATTTGGCGCGACTCATTTCTGTGTCCAGGGCTTGTCCTTTTTTTGTTCATGTGATTCGAAACATTCTTGCGCTCTTGAGGCACACAATACCAGGTGACTCTGCTGCAAAAGAGATAAGAATAGTAAATTGAATGGAACATTGTGTTAGACTGATCTGACTGATGCGTATGATTGACAGATCAGCAGGCCCGATACAGTCGATTGAGATGACCCAACTTCAGTCGCAATCTTGAATTCGGGGTCCTAATTAGAACCAGCGGCCTGTAACCTGCGGACAGCGAACAGTCAGATCGAGTACGTCCGCCGACAGTCACGGGATGCGACATGTTGGTTTATGTAATTAGGCATATTCAACTTGATTGTCGATCACTGAGGTCCACCGACAGCTGGAACTGGTTTTCAGTCTGAGGTGGTTTGGCATACTGTGCTTAGTTAGCCAGTTAATTATTTAGGGACTTGTAGCGGAAAATGGGAAATTTCGGTTTGACAGCTCACGAGAACAAATGCCAATCTACAATGTAAGTCAGTTTGTAGTTACCTAATCATTTCCAATTCGTCGCTGATCATCCCCGTTGATGCAAGGACTCAATGGAGTCTGAGGTGAACGACGTACGGAAACTACACTTGCGTTAACTGGTATCTGTTGTTCCTGTAGTGGAATATGTGATCAGGATCTACCGGGTACGCATACCTGATGAGTGTCATAAACCACGAAACTGGTCGTGTCGTTTCGGTTGATTTCGATCGTGCAACATACACTCCCACTCGCATCTCAAGTACACTCACTCTGTTGTGGTCTGTATGTGCATTTATTAAAGGAAACACCACGTATTAAGGTCGAAGTGCACGTGAACACATTTTTCCAGTGTTGGAAAACTAGCTCCGAATATCCAATCTGAAAAGCATCGGAGGGAAGCAACTGGGATTCCGAGGAGTAGGTTAGTTTATGAGAATGACGAGTTCGTTTGGGCAGCAAGGCCCTCTAGACGTAACCACCCATTGACAAGCGGGAATAATTCAGGTATGCATGGTTGACGGCATCCGTTTCAGGTTAGCCCGTCACAGTGGCCGAAGCCAATGGACGCCTGCGCATCACATCCACCAGGGGCAGCTTGAACTTCAGCACCTCTGGTTCCACCCACACACCATGTATCCAGTGTAAACATGAAGGAAGGAGACGAGGAAGTGTGTGGGTGAGACTGAAACCTTTGTCTCTCGGGAAACAAACAGAAGGAGAGAGACTCCAATGATGAAATCTATACTGAGAGGAAAACTATTGGAGGTATAATGCAAGTAATTCAACATAGGACTACGTGTTAGTGTACTGTAGAGAGGATATGTGGAGAAAACAAAATTCAAGGTTGGACTGAAAAACGATCAGAAACATTCACCACGCATTGTGCCAACAGAGCTGAACAAAAGGAAAGGCGAAAGACCACAAACACTCAATTTTCTAAAAAGAGCAGCGGGTGAGTTGCCGAATGACGGTAGTTGTTGGTTGATACGAACAAAAAACGGATATACCAGACATAAACTACTTGAAACTAACGTACCCGTTGTCTGTTCACCGACAGCGTACTGAGTACGTTGATGACCTACTCATCCTAGACAGTCGGCGCATTTGCGGCCGCACTCATTGTAATGCCATACAGTCATGTACTCACAACCTGTAACATTGACGGTTCCCTTGCATACCACGCGCTTTCGTTGACAGCCTCGCAATTGTTGAACTTTCGGACTCCCGTCCGTCGAAGATCTAAAATCAATGTTACAACGCGATAGACTTACCTAAATAACATTCTAAGATTCCAGTTTTTGACGACCAGGATTTCGCTTACATGTTCCCGACATCCTGTGCAGCAGCTGCTTCAGAATCTCGTCGTACGGGTTTGACCTAGCCAACGAAACTGATTGAGTATTAGTATGGCTTCAATGACGTTCGTGCCTCTTCGTCACAGTACCTCAGTTTTCGGAACTATGTTCGACCACCGAATACCCAAGATGCGTCTTAGATATTGCAAACGAAAGCGGCTCAGATAGCGCACGTTTCGCTGATACAGTGTCCAAATTTCATTGCAGTACAACAGTATAGACAGTACCATTGAGCGGTAGACAAAGACCTTCAGGTTGTAGTTCTTCCAAACACAACTTTCAGTACGTCCGAAAGCGGCACGAGCCTTCACCACATGAACTCACAACTCATGGGCCGCGGACGGACGGATTGCTACTGAAATGACGGAAGTCTGTACAGCTATTCACAATCTTTCTAATGATGCGAATTCACGTACATGAACAGCACCTCCACACGGAACCTGAAAAAAAGAAAATATCAACTCTGTTGACATTCAAACCAGATTTGGATGCAGCGATGACCGAAAATGTGATCAGTAGTTGAAGCTCATCTTTACTGCATACAGATAGTGCACTATTATCTGCGAACAGGTGCATGCGGATTGCCAAAGTACGTAGCCGTGTTGAGACGCCGGAACGTTTATAATTCATTTGGCAGTCAAACACGCGTATCCAATTTTAACAACATCCCTAGAGTTCTGACTGGGAATTATTAGTGTTGTTGACAAATATGAACTAAATGTGGTTGGTTCCAAGGCACAACTCTTCTTTGCGCCGGTCACAATGTTAGCACCGTCAGAGGTCAGTTCATACGATTTTCTCTTCGGCTTCATACCCACATGCAACAATTTACTTAAATTGATGGACTTTTCTGAAAATCGAAACTTTACAAACATCGTCCACAGTGTTTCATAGTTTGCAGAATCAAATGTTTTGGTGAAATCCACGAAGGCATACACAGGGGCTGGATGCGTTCCCGGCAATATTGAGTCTGTCGAGCATCAAACACCAGGTCGATGCTGTTGCGACTGGCTCGTAATCCACAATGCTCATCAGGATCATTGGCCTCCAAAACGTTCAGATTGAATCAGTTCAACAAACTTTTGCAAGCACATTATCTAAGTAGCTCTGCAGACGGATGCTCCGATTGCTGTCGTCAAATCGTTTGTTACCCTTAACTTTAAACAAAGGCACGGTGAGGGAATCCTTGAACTCGTGGCATTTTCTCCTATTCCCAGATGGAGTGAATCGGCTGGATCAAGGGGCGTTCCAGCGCTGATCCGCCATTCTTCAGTATTTCACCAAGCAGTTCATCCTCACCTGCAGCCTTTCCACTGCTTACTTGTCTAATCGCTCTGTGGACTCTTGCCAAATCCTGGACGAGAGCAGGTAAAGAGTTGACGGCCTTTTAAGACAAGCTGTTTACAGTCACCCGATGGTAGCAGGACGGTTTAATAGTCTACCAAATGTTTAACCCAGATTTTCATGATATCCTCTTACTGGGTACACAAAGAGCCCGTGTCCACGTCAATCAATGCTTTGGTAAACTGGAGAGAGGCCAAAAGTCGCCTTTAACGAGTCATAGCACTTTTTGTGTTGTCTGTGATCGGTGTAGCTCTGCATTCGTTCATCATGCCTTCCCCACCAGTCGTCCTTGATCCCGCGAAGACGTTTGCCATGTTGACGGCGAATACTTTGGAATGTTGGTCTTTTCGCTTCGCTGTTTGGCACATACGAGCACACAATTGAACCACTAAATGAGCGGAGTGTTGCCAGTAGTTTTAGACTCGTCGCATTGGCTGTAGATGGTCAATTAGCAATACACCCCGACAAAATTATATTGCTATTAATGGTTGCCGCAACGAGACTGGACATTGATGCGGTGTGACAGCTTGTGAATCTCGATGAATTATTAAGCTAAACTGGAGGATGTGACGACCACACTGACAGAGTCACTCATACCATGCAGACCAGTAAGTATAAATCTGACAAACCACAACCTCCTGGTCCTCCAGACTGGGAATGGAAGAAGCGTGGCGTCTTTCTCCTAAAAAAACAGTTTCTGCACAGTGCCACCCACCTGCTGCCTTGCGGTAGAGGCTTTGGTTGGGAACTCTAATCATTCCCCCGTCTAACACTTGACGTCTTGGCAGTAGTTTAGGCGACACACAGCTTCGAATTTTCACAAGGCGTGTAATCCCATACTACTTCTGCCCTGTTGCAACATAACTCGAGTCGCTTTATCTGCTGTATACAACAGGGCGAATAGGCGAAAACATGTTACTGCTGATCCCTCCCCTACTGTCCTGTCGAATTTAGTCCTCAGGACCCTCCGGACCCCCATTTCTAGTGATCACTCTACAGGTCCCACAATGAATATGGTTAATCATAGTGACACTGTACCGGTATGTTCCATTTCTCACCATCCAGCTTCCGACCTCCCTCTTCCCTTGTTTAGACCTAGAATGATAATTAATGTGGATGCTTTCAACGTTCGCACTCTAAAACCGATAGGTTAACAGGTCTTTGTCGCACGAGCGTTAGATTGGTTGAACGTCGATGTCTGTTGCCTTTCGGAGACTGGGATGCAGGACAGTAGTCAACGTATTGAATTAACATCACCCGCATTGTCTACCCAATACTGGTTATACACTTCGGTTGACTCCGTGGTCACCACTATCGGTCATAGCCGCATTGATAGATTGGATTCCTGTTAGCAGTAAACTATGTGCAGCCCGCTTGGCAGGTGCTATTAAGACAAGCCGTAGATGCCATACCTATAAAAATCTTTACATTGTGTCTGTTTATGCTCCTATTGATTATAGTTACGTTGGTGTCAAGGGCGTTTTTTACTCGGATTTAGCCGCTCTCCTTCGGTCGATACATGGTTCTGTTATAGTTATTCTGGCCGGAGATATAAATGCCCGGATCGGCCGTCTTGGTGTGGCTGAATCTCGTTTAGGTGGAAGGTTTGGGATAACATCACATCGCTCAGATAATGACGAGCGACTGTTACAGCTGTGGACTCAGCGTGAGCTAATTTTATCCAGCATTAGTTTTGAGCATCGTGCGCGTTATTGTTATACTTGGTGCCCGCCCTCTCCGAATCAGGCCTGGTCTCAGACAGATCATATAGCTGTTAGTCATAGGTGGCGTGGTTTGATTCAGGACTGTCGTTCTTATTGGAACACCTACTTGGATTCAGATTATGCAGTGGTATGTTGTCATATTGTTCTTACTTTTGCTGGACAACAACCCCACCGACAACAGCGGTTGGCTGTTGAGAAACTGGCAATACCGTCGTTAAAACACAGGTATCAGACTAGCTTTGATTGCTGTCTTGACAGTCTTCATCCCGAAGACCCTTATGGCTGCTGGACGCAGATTTCACAGGCCATTTATGAAACAGTTATCGTAGCATACTGCATGGGGGTTCGTGGGTTGAACAGACATTGGATCTCGGGGGAAACCCTGGAGTTGTTATATGTTAGACGGAACATTCCTCCTGACAGTTCACATAAGAAGTTTAGGAGAGATATCCTTAGGAAACTGAGACGTAGTCTAAAGGCTGATCGTGAGGCTTGGTTGGTGGAAAAAGTTAAGGAAATGGAAACCGTTTTTGCCTCAGGGAACACAAGCAGACTATTCGAGCTTATCTGTGCCGGGTGACCATCTGTCAGTGAAGCAATTAGGAAGACAAATGGCACAAATCCAGAAGATTAGGGCGGTGGGTGAAACACTTTGAGAGTCAGTTTAGCTGACTTTCTGCTTCTATTATGTAAAGTATCACCCTGGTTGATAGATTTAGAGTCATCCACTGAGACTGAGGGCCGCAATTTCATTTCGACTCTCAAACGTAATGGGGTTTCTGGCTCAGATAATCTCACGCCTTCACTTTTCAAAAAAGGTGAGGAGACGTTGGTAGTGATTTTGACTTAGTTGTTTCAACTTGTTTGAACGACGGAGAACATTTCTCCGTGCTGGAGTCACTCGATAATATTCCCCACATTCAAGAAAGGAGTCCGGGGATCTTGCGAAAACCATAGGGGAACTAGCCTGACCCCATTAATTATTAGGGTTCTGGCATCCATATTACTTTGTCAACTCAATGCAGCTCAGGTGACAAACTTTACGGACTAAACGGCAAAATTTAGTCCTGAGTGATGATACGTAGATCACATTTTTACTCTTGGTCAAATTCTGAAGTAGCGTCTAGTGTACAGTCGACCAACAGTAGCCATAGTTCTCGTTTATAAAGTTGCGTTCGTTTTGGTGGATCGATCCACACTTTTAGAGTCACTTAAACGCAGAGGTGTACCGACCAAAAATGTGAACATACTGTCAGCGCTTTATTCCCATACTTCTGCTCAGGTTAGGGTTTGCGGTGAATTGTCTGTCAGTTTCAGCACCATGAGCGGCGTACGTCAAGGCTGTGCCCTTTCACCATTTTTGTTCAATTTCGTCATGGATGAAATAATAAAGGATTCTCTGCGGCACTCGAATGATGCCAGTGTGGACCTCCTACCTGGTAGAAGGCTGACTAATCTTGATTATGCTGACGATAAGGTGTTGCTGTTTGACAACTTTCAGGCGGCACAAACAACGCTAAACGCAATTTCGCGTTCTGCTAAGTACTTCTGAATGCGCATAGCAACTTCAAAATGCAAAGTGCTTTTGCAAGATTGTTGTAATTACGTAGATTCAATGTTAGACAGTGAAGTCGTGGAGGTTGTTGAGCGGTTTGTATACCTGGGAAGCCGTATCAGCGGGCGGCGGCGGAGGTGTAGGGAATGAAACAGAGGCGCGTATTTCCAAGGCTAGGACGGTGTTCGCTAATCTGGAATGCATCTGGCGACAGAGAGATTTGTGGTTCGCGTTTGTAAGGCGTGAACCATCTTTAGATATTTGACCAGCAATGTCTGCGATGGATCCCTTTCATCAGGTGGCACCGACGAGTAAGTAAAGAGGGAGGTTAGGATGCGGCTATTTTCTTCTTTTTAAGTAGATTTCAGTCCCGTCCCGATGGTTTAAGAATGGACGCGGGACTCTGTATGTAGTTTCGAAGTCTCTGTTAACTGTGATTTGACAATCACTGCCGGTCAAATATGGTCCGAAGCACTATCTGCTGTGCCACACGGATTGTCAGTCCATTTAAGAGCCGATTAGTTTGGATATCAAATTTTTAATATATTTTAATCGAGCTTTCTTCGTCATTCTGTGTTCTGAGAAGGTTCACGTAACAAACAAGCTTGCTTTCAGTGCCACTTGGGTTCGTCAGAGGTAGTACATCAGTTGGATAAAGGATGGTAATCATCATTGTCAAGCTAGTCAAACTTATGAGGTCTAGTTATGTAGCATCAATCGGCTGTAGGTGTTTTTGAAGTATGTCGGTGCGCCTGCACAATAGATCAACCTCAGGTATGGATACATGGCTACAGAAAGTTCAGTGTTTTGACCAGACGTTTTTATGTGCATAATGGGGATGAGTGTTAGGTGATTACAACAACCTCTGCAATGTTCAGTAAACGACCTTCGACACACCTTCGGTCTAAAAGAATCGATCAGACTGATCAGATGGGCGCAGCGACAATAAATGAGCAAGCCCTTGTCGATCCTCGGGCTGATCACATCGGATCGTGCTTCCTAACGCTCTCAGGTGCGATTCACGTAACTTGTGCCACAGAAACAAACCAGACGGTAAACACAAAAAGGGGAGGTATGCACAGGAACATATCTTTTAGCTGGCAACGCAAGACTGGTGTGGAATTAAATTAAACACGTAACTAAGCTGCGAAATAGATTTCGCTAATTCTGATTTAAGTCTGTCGGTCATATTTTGAACAGAACTATCGCTTTCGAATAGCAACGAAATATAGGTAGGTTTTTGTCTACAATTTGTGGTATACCTACCTTTGTGCTAATTAGCATATGCTTGTAAAGTGTTTTTCCTCTTGTGTAGTGTCATTCGAATGTATTTTCACCGCTTTGTCTAGTAAATACCAAATTAGTTTCTTCTTGTGTCTCAGAGGTACAAAGCTGTTAAATTTGGTTTACTGATCCAACCAAGTTGCTTTACAACATATTTCACGGTGTATCTTGCTATCCTCACAACTTGACATGAACACGTTCGAAGAAGCTATACCTACAGATAAATCGGGTTCCAGAGTAAAACATATATCAGTATCAGTGTTTCACTGAGGTTTATATATTTGTCTGCCATGTCAAGCAATGCCGTCTTCACACCGTTTATGAAGAAACAATTACTTTATATGATCTGCTAGTGAATTACTTTCAAGCTTTGCCATAAATTATCAGACATTAAAAAACCTAACGGTGATCCCATTACTATTTCAAGTTGAACATCTTCCACAATTGATCACAGCCTTTGCATTCCCATAGACTTTCCAGTCAGAGTTCTAGTCTCAGCAGTGACAAGGATATGTACTACCGATGAGGTCTGATGAGAGCAAAACTGGAGTCTAGTGCTTCTGCTGTTTGAAAGGGGTCGACTGGAAATTTAACGAGAATGCCATAGCTACGATCAATTGTGAATGATGTTCAACTTGAAATAAACCAAATCCCCGGCTACTCATCAGTAATCACATCACTACTCCGTCCTTTTACGATATAACTTGTTGAAAAGTCTCAGTTGAACTTTGTGAGTGCAGCCATACACTAACTGCTTTATGTCATCTACTGTGTTTGTTCTCCCATCTGGTGTTGTCAAGCCGGTTACTCTTGGAAAATCAGTTGATAACTGACAAACATGATTCGTGAGCACATTCTGAAATGGCTTTGTAATGTTGTGAACCAACCAACCTCAGATGTTATCGAACCGCATTTTATCTTTGCTGGCCATCTAAACGCGGTCGATGTAGCTTTCAAAGTTATTCACAGTGTCTGGCTTTCACTGACAAATTATCAAGCGATACTTTTATCGAAATCTAAGCTAATGGCAAACAGACTGCATAACTCACAATGTATATTTCAGAGGAATTCTCAAGGAATCTACATCTACCGTATTCAACCCACCTCTTGACACATTCTGGTTACATGTCTGTTGCAGAACCGTTTCGATGAAGCAGCGACAGTGCTTATTATTGGCCGAGATTTATACTCCATGTTCTAATCTGTGACATTCAGTCTGTGTTACAGCTGAAGACACAAAAACATAAAAAATTGCCATCATGGATTTTAAAGCAGAAAGAATGCTTTCATCGTCACATAAACGATAGACGCCCACTAGATGTGTGCCAGCATTTCTAGGCTTGAGAGTGAGTGGAGTCGCCTTATTATATACCACCAAGAATGCAAACTTTTATGGTGATGCGATGGAATACTTTCTGTTACCTTTCGCTTCTTGGCGATTGAAAATGGCTGAAATTCATCTAACAAAAAAAATCACGTCATTGTCTTATTACTAAGGCACAAGTACCTCTTCTAGATAGGGTTATCTGCATCTGTCTGAACGCTAAGTCATCTCTTTCCAAAGCGGTCAGTTTGTATTTTCATGATAAAGGTGATAAAACAAATTCAAAATGAAGCTCTAGTCAACTGCTGTTTAGTCACGTGACTAGTTCACTCAAAGACCACTGACATTGTGACTTTTCAACCATAATTATGACAGGACGGTTTACCTAGACTGTTAGCGTTAGGCCAATTGAACAAACCGAGGATAATAGCTCCACATGTGGTAACCGTAAACCTATGTCTTGCTTTTATCGCATTTTTATATATGATTGTCGTTCTGTGGAGACTGTTTGGAGAAAACTGAACTTTCCGCACAGTTCATTTTATACAAAAATGGCTGATATGATTTACTGACGGGATGAACAACGCTAAAATTTTTGATGGCCTTAAGACCGTGACATTGATGTGCTCTAGAGAATTTCAAAAATTACCAATTTTAAGTAAATGTAGTTTCAAATTGAACATCACTCACAATTGATCGCAGCTGTTGCATTCCCATAGACTTTCCAGTCGGCCCCTTTCGAAAAGAAGCACTAGACTCGAGTTTCGCTCTCATTAGAGCTGATCAGTAGTGCATATGCTCGCCACCGCCGGGACTTGAACCACAGACGACACGCTGTTCATGAGGCAACCGTGTTTACCACTGCGCCATTGAACTCACTTTAGGCACGACCGAATTATCATATGTGAACGCTCAACCACTTTCGCTTGTGAGTAATGATCAGGTTGCCCGATCGTCTCGAAATGGAGATACAGTTACTGTCTGTTAACTCCAATCGACAACCCCGCGATTAGGACTGCCTAGACAGGTCGAAGTCTCCGATCTCATTAAACCTGAGAGCGAAACTCGAGTCTAGTGCTTCTTTTCGAAAGGGGCCGACTGGAAAGTCTATGGGAATGTGACAGCTGCGATCAATTGTGAGTGCTGTTCAATTTGAAATTAACCAAATCCCCGACTACTCATCAGTAATCTAAATGTAGTTTGGTTACTATTTTTGAAAACAGGGTTTATATCGTAGTTTACGTCCTGGTTAGAAGCAACTGAAACCCTTCCCGTTTATTGCATCTGATTAGATCCGAAAGTTTGCTTTGCATGCCTCATGAAAATAATTTGACAACATAAAAGACTGAATTTAACAAGAAGTTTAGATGGTCATAAGAGATAAAGTAGGTGGGATTAGAAACGTTGCGTGAACAGCCTTTGATTATATCAGTTAGCTTAAGTTACTGTGTTATCTCAGCTGAAGTGTATTCATTGCATGCATAGAAACAGAATGGGGGCTTCGATAGTTTCATAAAACACAAACAAGACATCGATATAAAACCAGGTACTGATTACTGACTTCCAGGAAGTTTTTTGAAAAATTAAACAAAAGAACTCTCCATAACATCAGTTGTTTGACATCTTTTGTTGATGTGACAATCAGCATTCTCTTGAACAGTTTATCGGAAAATGTATTATTCAATATAGTCACTCTCCTAGGACCTTGTTTGATCTTAAACTCAGTTTTGTTACGTCGAAAACAACGCAATCTGTGTTCACGCTGGGCGTTCGAAGAAGTCTAACCATGTATGATTTAGCAAGTATGGTCTAGATTAAGCCTATTATAGTTGTATTTGATAAAGCCTGATTAAAAGATTACCTCAAATGAGTCTAAAGGATGTATGTCGGTGTGTGCTTATTTTTGAAGGTAGTCAGCCAAGTGTGATTGCATTTACACGTGAGAGTCGGCTACGTGATTTTCCGTTAGACGAAATTCTACGCACGTTCTAGAACAATTTCTTTCCTTGTTAAACCTGATGCGAAATTTGGCGCAGCACAAAATATTTGTAATGCCACATGTGATGCTCATCTTGACTTTAGGTGCTGTCCCAAATGAAGCGGATTTCGGACGACCCCATTTCATTGTGATTTCACTCAAATGTAGTTTTCTGTGTATCATTTAACCTACAAGAAATTTGTGCACATTTAGTCGCTTTTTTGAGATAAACCTGTTCAGCATCGTGATATCAGTGCAACTTAGTTAGATCCACCGCTGACAGAACTTATATCTGATTTCTCCATTTGTCTTCATTCGCGATTTGAAACCACTCGTTTGTCAATCAGAGTTACTCATATGTTAGAAAATGGCTTCTATTCGGCATATTAATCTTGGCGTATGAATAAATGTTGAAGCCAGATCAACGAAATAGTCCGAATGGAGAAATGAGCTACAAACCTTATTTAGAATTTAACTGACAGCCACATTATTGTTTTACGGGTATTGGTTAGATAACTATCTCTTTGTGCTTGGCTAATCACAGAGTAGAAAAGGGTTAGTCCACATATCATGTTCTTCATGTCTGACGATCATATTATTCAACGTTCAATAACTTTAGTTTTTGTGGAAAGATACTTTTTCGAAGCAACAGTTGAATCCGGATTTGTCTTGTGTACGTTTGAGTTTTGAGTTAATCATCTGTCTAGCTTACAGAAGAGGCTATTTCTCTCTCATGCGATTTATTACCATCTTGTGTTTGCTTCCAACAAGTGATGCTTTGAATGAAAAATACCATCAGGACAATTCTAAACCGAACTGCCAACTCGGGTTTACAGATTAATATACATTAGTGAGATATTGATTAAGCGTGTCGTTTTTTGTTTTCTGCGATTATCAACATGCGCTTTATGTCTTATATGCACCTTGAGGCTGCAATTTCTGGCTACGACCCATCACATTGAAAAGGATCCATCACCGAGAGCTTCTTGATGGTCAACCGTTCAAATGATAGCCTGCCTCAGTAACCAATTAATAAAGAGCTTTATGTCTGCCACCAAATGAACGTTGAGTAACGTATCCGATTCCTAAGACCACAATGTCAGAAAACAAATATCGATCGTAGAAACGACGGTACTATTGATAAAACGATTACTACATAAACAGAGTACAAGCCACAATTCGTTCCAATTCCTGGATAAGTGTCAACGGTACTACAAAACCCGACAAACAGTAAAGAACAGAAGGGAGAAGCGATAATGACGGTTGCGCAAAGAGAACGCAAACAAATGAATTCGCAATGGTACAACCTCGAACGTGATCGAGGGGACCAATAGAAACCGTGCAATGTTGACAACCGATAAAAATGGCATATATGGTTGCGTCACGGGGAGCGCAGAGCACACGCGGACGTGCGCGGTCAAACACATTTGGGTAGGCAAGCCCATGATTTAATCGACTGACTTTTAGACAGTGGGTTAACGAGACAGGGAAGGGACTGCAGGGAATTTTGACTTCGCCTGGAGAAGCCCGTACAAACTGATTTCACCTAATGCGATTTTTAGACGACCCGTTATTGCTGATGAGTAGTCGGGGATTTGGTTAATTTCAAATTGAACATCACTCACAATTGATCGCAGCTTCTTTTAGAAAGGGGCCGACTGGAAAGTCTATGGGAATGCAACAGCTGCGATCAATTGTGAGTGATGTTCAATTTGAAATTGACCCATTATTGCTCGACTTGGCTACAACTGCTGTTTACCACATGCAATCAGGTGATTGACTAGCGCACCGTTTGTGCGCCTAAATGATGGACAAATGCATGTTTCTTAAAGAACCGTTTGCTCTCTCACATTTGGACGGATGTCTAACAACACGCGGAGTTCATTTTTGCCCCCCCCCCTATGTTAGTGATTTTTATATCAGGATAGCGCTATTTCTTAACCGACACTTCACTTCCGAAGATTCGAACATGTAATGGTGACCATGGGTGTGTGCGTTTTACCATAGTAAATTGGTATAGCAACATTACTTCCAGAAGAACGTAGGGTGTGACGAGTTGATGAAAACTGAAGCATTTTCAAGATTGTACACACTGTGATTACATGGAGTATGTGATAATTTCTCACTCAAGTTAGACGGACCGGGACAATGTGATTGGGAGGATCTAATCCACAGGTCAGTTAGTGGGACAGTTGAGAGGCTTACCAGTTGTAAACGTAAAGCAATTCTGATAACCGTTTAGCGATTGTGTACATCGTTGTTATGACTTCAGGTGGCGGTGTGTAGTGATAGTAAACTTCCTGTAAGAGCCTACTGCTACGAGTTTCAAATTGAGTGAATCTCATCACACGAGTAGCGCATCAAACAGGTTACAGTGGTGCTTTAGTCGCACTGATTAGGCACATTCCATTCGCATTTAGCACTCAAAGCTTATCTGTACTGTGAACATCTAGTTGTAAATCGTCGAATCGCTAAAGCTAATATAGATGGTCAACTGATCTGAAATGTTATATCCGTACGCTCTCTTTCAATATAAATCCAACTCACGATAAATAAAGGGTGTGCCAAAGTGTTTTCCTGAAGGTAGATTGAGTCGGGGGTTCAATCTCATCGAGAGATGCCTGAATGAAGTAAACATGACAGTTACGGATCGTTCTGTGGAAAGCATTACTTTTGCGCAAATATGGCGGGACCTGCAAATATGATAATTCGGTTTTGTTTAACGTGAGTCCAATGGTGAGGCGGTCCAAGATGGTTGTCTTTCGAGTATATGGACCAGTGTCGAAACCCAGGCTGAATCAAGAATGAAACTCGAGCGTCACGCTTCTCTACGAAACTGGCTATCCAGAATGGTAGTCTGAATGGGAGAGCGGCGATTAATTGTGCATGGTAAGCGACTGTTATTAGTTTCACGTTGAACATCACCCACAATTGATCGCAGCTGTCGCATCCCCATAGACTTTCCAATCGGTCCATTTCGAAAATAAACACTAGACTCGAGTTTCGCTCTCATTAGAGCTCGTCAGTAGTGCATATCATCGCCACTGCCGGGACTCGAACCACGAACACGCTGTTCATGAGGCAACCGTGTTAACCACTGCGCCATCGACCTCAAGTTAGGCACATCCTGTTATTAGGAACTTAGTTACTTATTTAGGAATCAGTGTTTGTTGTCGAGGAAGGCAACCGTGTGGTATACCATCTGTTACACACACATATGTATATAATATTATACAATATATAGAAGAGACATAGTGAATAGTAAAAGATGTATTATGCCGTTTCAAATCCCCACTGGGATCTGTTATCAAACAAATATATGTCGGAATGAAACTGTTCTGCCACTCATCGTGTTCGCCTGTCAGTCTGTATTCGCCCGTCTTTCGTTCCAGCGTCAACGATGCTGACGTAGTGGCTGTCTACATCTACGTGTCAATAGAACGAAATCTGTGAAGGCACCTACGTTTAATCGCATTCTAGGTGTAAGCAAGGTACGAGGGAGGCCTGAAGCTGAATGGCAAGAGACGGAACTTACCGGCTCAATGTTAACACGGTTAGCTACATCTGTTGTAGGACATGCAGAGCAGTTATCAGAAGTGAAGGTCGGAAGGGGCCTGAGAATTAAATTTAATAGGACAGTGGCGGAGAGGTCAGCAGTAGCCTGTTTTTGTCTATCCACCCTGCTATATGCAGCAGATAGGGCAACCCGCTTTATACTGCGAGACGGCCGATGCAATATGGAATTATTGGTGTTATGATTACTCATGGTTGTGTGTGAGCCGAGATACTGTCAGGGCGACCAGACCTAGACAGGAGAACGATTAGGGTTCTCAACCAAAGCCTTTGGCTCAAAAGCCTGTACCGCGAGGCAGCGGGTGTGTGGCAGTGTATCAGAACTGGTAGGTTTTCCAGAAAAAGATGCCAATCTTCTTCCAACGCCCAACCTGGAAGACCAGGAGACTGGTTTGTCAGACCTCTACTTATTGGTCTGCCTGGCATGAGTGGCTGTATTGGTATGGTGGCCACAACGTCCAATTTAACCCAGTAGGTCATCGAGATGCGCAAGCCGTCACACCACGTCAAGATCCAGTCTCGTTGTGACAGACTTAGATGGTTAGGTCATGTACTAAGGATGCCAGCTAATCGTTTGCCACACCAAGCACTGTTTACCGACGCTTCGACCGATTGGCGTAAGGTGCGAGGTGGACAAATGATGACCTGGCGTAGAGAAATGAAATCGTTCACGAAGGGGTTGGCCACTGTAGATCGGGTTCATCTTGCGGGCTGGAGCCCTCGCGACTCAGAGAGTCGTTGGCTTGAGACGATAGGTGAGATTGCGGCTAACCGAGCAACACAGATGTACCGTGGATATATGGCACTGTCCTGAGCGTTTTGGGTTCTGCATGTCCAGTTTTTGTGAACCCTCTGATGCATGCGTTTATGAAACTACTAGGATACCCATTGGAAGTGAACAGTTTGAACAAGTGTTCTTGTTTTCTGAGTTCGGGTGAGCTACAGTATGTGTGTAAAGGACGCTTACCAAAAGGCGTTGGTGGAGAAGTTGCCCAGTTCGAGTGAGATG